>JAPKLW010001512.1:93838-133118 GCA_026898455.1 Plectranthus barbatus | reverse complement strand
ATAAAGAGTTGGTCTCCTGAGAGACGGTCTCACTATTTTTTTTATTGTGAGACGAACCTTAATACATCATTTCAATAGATTAAATACATCATTTCATTTTTAAGAATTACTTTATTTGCAACAAAGAAATACATCATTTGCAATAAAGAAATACATCATTTCACTAAACTCATATCACAATAAAAGTGGTGAAACATCATTTACAATAAAGAAATACAGCATTTCATTAAATTCGTCTCACAATAAAAATGATGAGACCGTCTCATCTGAGACTTTGCCTATATTAAATCGTGCCCCCTTAAGTTAGAGGCCCATGTACGTCGCACCTCTCGCATGACCTCCAGGCTGCCACTTGTTATTAAGATATATGTATAGTGAGAGAGTTGAGATCAGGTGATAAAAGATTCTTGTGAGAGAAAAATGAATGAATCATATTCATTAGATTTAATTACATCAATTGGTAATATACAATCAAGCAATGATTAAAACACATTCAAGCAACTACCAAAATACAATCAAAGAAAGTGGTAAACATAATAAAAGAAAATCTATTATATACGAATCATTCTTCTTCTATTAGGGGGCACAATAGTAAAAATATCTTTCATGTGACAAAAAAATCACGGATTTAAAATTCATATAAAATGCATTTCTATTAAAAAAAATATTACTCCCTAGTCTTGTCATAATAATTACAAAATGATTTTCGAAAAAAAAATTAATGGTAACTTTTTTTTCTTCACCTTTTTCAATTCAATTATTGATTCAAGATTGGATACACGGATTCAAGATTCGATACACGAATTCTCAATCTAGGATTTGAAATATCCTAAAATTTTCAATCTAAAGACCTGATATTGAGTTCTTGGAATGAAATCTTTATAATCTTTTGGGTCTTAAATTAAAATTTTATATTTTGGTACTTAGTCAATAATTAAACTATCTTTCGAATCTTAAATTGTATAGTTCTTAATTTGTATGTGTACATTTGGGTTGGTTGTCAAACAATTCATCGAAGTTACAAATTAGACATGATTGTGTTAAATACTCGAACTTTTGATTTGTAGATAATGTTTTTTGATAATCAGCAACAAGTCAATGAACGCAAATATTATTAGTCCATGAACGTAAAATTATTAGTTTATACTTTTCAATGGGCCCTAGCTAGAAATAATATTATTAGGAAACTCTTAATTATATTCCAAAGTAAACTTAATAAGGAAATTCTAATTCAAGATTTTTTCCATTATATAAAAATATATATCTCATCGACTCATTTAATAACGGTATCAAGTCTTCTTGTATATACTCTCATATTTTCCACACCTACCGGAAGATTGATGCATATATTGTCTTGACATAAAATAGGAAATTACTTGGATGTTTCAGATGCAAAAATATTCCAAAAATAATTATAGAGGTTCGAATTTAAAGAAATTGGAGCTCTTAGAATCGTTAACAAAAGTCAACAATATGAGGATTGTAAATGTGTAGAAATCAAGAAAGGAAATTTTATTAATTGATCAAACAGTTTGTTGATGTGCGTAAAAAGCAGATGCGAAAATGATATGGGACCTCCCTTTTGTAGGCACAAGAGAGGAGCCTGATAGTCAGTGGCGGATTTAGAAATTTTTTTCCAACGGGGCTATTTTTTTTTTCGGTTTTACCTTTAACTTCAATTATTTTATATTATCTTTTTCCTTATTTTAATCAATTTTTTCTTCTATAAGAGGGGGCTATACCATAAAAAACCGGATCATGATATTAAAAAACGAAAAAAAATCGGACTAGGGTGGGCTGGAGCCCCCCTAGCCCCTACATAGATACGCCTCTGCTTACAGTAGTGGTTTTGGGTCAGGCTAACCCTAGCCCATGATCTGCGCCGACCCCGAATTTTTCAGAACTAACTCCGAAAATTTCGGGGTCGATTAGGATTGCTAGGGCTTCATAGTGGCGGTCGGGAGTTCTTGCAACTGCCTGGCCTTATCCGGGATGAGCGTGGGATTGATCGAGGAAGGAGGGGTCGGTGGTGATTCTCGAGGTCGGTCGGTATCGACCCATTGAATGGAATTCTTGGGTTGTTCCTTCTTGGGTCGGTGTTTTGTGGGCTTTGGCCCATGATCCATAATCAACTCTAATTGATTTGGACCGTTTGGATCTGACCCCAACAATAATGACTTTGAATTTCACGCTATATAATGGGTTAGCTCTCCCAGTCCATACTGGCCACTCACTGAGATTTCCCACTTTCTTCTCCAGGTAAGTTTCTCTACAAACCTCTGTTTAAATTCTCTTTACTTTCAATTGAAACTACTGTCATTATTAATACACCAACATATATGCATATTTTCTAAGAATAATATTCTTCGTCTTTTGATAAATTTTAATTATATATGCAATGTTGTGTGGCGGAGGGAATTTTCTCTCTCTCTCTCAAAAGATATATAGTTTGATATCTTTTCTCTTCATGTATGTAACAATTGAAACACATCTTTGATATATTCATTACCATATATATATATATATATATTGTAAGTCTGAGTTGATGTATATATATTGAAATAGGAAAAAGATCGATGTCTCAAAGCAAGGCACTATATAGGGCTGCATTGAAGGGCAATTGGGATGCTGCTGCAAAGCTTCTGCAAACAAACAGAAGGTTGATTAGAACTCGCTTAACTATGGGAGGAGAAATTGCTCTGCACATAGCTGTTCTAGAAGGCCATACATTTTTTGTCTCAAAATTGTTGGAAGAAATGACACCAGAAGAAGTGGAGATTACGAATAAAAAAGGGTGTACATCACTTTGCTTTGCTGCAGCAACTGGTCACACTGATATAGCTCGAATCATGGTAAGTGGGAGACCATCTTTGCCTGCAGTTTGTGGAGAGAATGGGGTCAGGCCACTCTATATGGCTGCATTGCAAGGATACGATGAAATGGCCAACTTCTTATATCCTATATCGGAATTTGAATCTTGGACTCGAAAGGAGCAAATCGACCTCTTAACTACTGCCATCAGTTCAGAGTTATATGGTATGAATACTGACATTTTTATGAGTAATTTATTACTTTAAAAGGGAAAATAGGGAAATATATCAAGAAATTTAGTAAATTAGGGAATTATATGACCACTTTTTTTGTTAGGGAGTTATATTACTAAGCTTACTTCTGTTAGGGAAATTTATTATTTATTGATGACTCAACGGTTAAGTGTCACGTGGCGTTGACTAGTTGTCCGCGGCAGCGATGTGGCATTTTTTTTAATTTAAATTTTTTATTTTTAATAATAATTTGTTAAAAATAATATTTTATTTTTAATTATTATATATTCTAATTTATAATTTTTTATTCAAGAATTTTTAATATTAAAATATATAATAATACTATTATTAAAAATAAAATATTATTTTTAAAATTTTTATTAAAAATATAAACTTTAATTTTTAAAAAATAAAAAAATGTCATGTGGCATTTAGTCAGCAACATATGACAATTGAATCGGCGCCACATTACTGCCACGTGACAAATAGTTGTTGAGTCATCAATAGATGATAAATTTCTCTAACAGCTTCGTGATATATTTCCTAACAGAAAAAATTTGTGATATAATTCCTTAATTTATTAAATTTCATAATATAATTCGCTAATCTGTTAAACTTTGTGATATATTTTCCTATTTAAAATACATATATACGGATTTGTATATTTAAGAAACAACATTTAGGTCTCGCTATGAGGATTGTGGATCAACATAAAAGGCTAGCTGTAGCTAAAGACTCCAATGGGGAGACACCATTAATAGTGCTGGCAAGAAATCCATCAACATTTCCTTGCAACAACCGCCAACCATTTTGGGGCAAGATTATGAACAATGGTTGGTGATTTTAGATTATGAGCATTTTATAATAATTACTAATTAAATTGTGTGACTCAATATCTAATATTTGATCGCTTTGCCTAAATTTGGTATATTGTCTTTGAATATTGTCGATTTAAATGACCATTATTCCATTACTACTATTTCAGCATTACTCTATGCGAAATTAAAGACCCACGACACGAATGTACAGAATGATGCCCACACATTGTTTGACTGTTTGTGGAATGCCATTGATGTCTTAAGTCAAGGAGATTTCGAAGCAGCTCGAGGTGAAGAAGACGTAGAAAATGCCATTGAAGTCATACGTCAAGAAGATATCGCAGCAGCTCGAGGTGAAGAAGACAGAGAAAATGCCGTTGAAGTCATACATCAAGATGACTCAGAAGCAGCTCGAGGTGAAGAAGACCTAGAAGCATATCGAGATGCTAAAACTGATAAATTGTTTTTCATGGCGGCGAAATCCGGGAACGACGACTTCTTGGTGGAGCTATTCCGACGAGATCATAATCTTCTGTACAAAATAAATGGGTCCAAACACAGCATATTTCACATTGCGGTGTTGCATCGCTACGTCAAAGTCTTCAACTTGATGCATGAGTTGACTGGTACCAAAGATTTGATAGTAACATATATAGACACAGATGGAAACAACATATTGCACTTAGCTGCTATGTTAGCTCCCAAAAATCAGCTGAATTGCATCCCTGGTGCTGCTCTGCAGATGCAACGAGAAGTTTTGTGGTATAAGGTACGTACCTTACGAGATTTTCTATTATGACAAAAACTTGCGTTAGGTACGCCTAAACGGTTTAGGCGGGTTTTATCCATACCCAAATGGGTTCATCTATACCCAAATCCGCCTAAACCGTTTAGGCGTGCCTAACCTGAGACCTTCCCTACTATTATATTTTCAACTATTGATGAATTAAATTTGTGCAAAAATGTTTTAGGAAGTTGAGAAGCATGTTCGTCCCTCGTACAAAAAAATGAGGAACAAAGCTGGACAAACGCCGCATGAACTGTTCTTGGCTGAGCACGAGAGCCTCATGAAAGAAGGGGAGAAATTCATGAAACAAACAGCCAAATCATGCATGCTCGTGACCATGCTCATCGCCACCGTCGTCTTCACGACGGCCTTCACGGTCCCCGGCGGGTACAACAACAACACCGGGGATCCCATTCTGGAAAATAGGAGGATGTTTATGGTTTTCCCGGTATCCGAGGCGGTGGCGACGCTCTCCTCTCTGACGTCGATGTTGATGTTCCTATCGATACTGACATCCCGATACTCCGACGAGGACTTCCTCAGAACGCTGCCGTTTTGGCTGGTGGTGGGAGTGGCGTTGCTCTTCATTTCAATAGTGGCGATGATGGTGGCCTTCTGCTCATGTTTGTTGTTTTTCGAACATGGATGGGTGGCGAAGATGCTTCTTGTATTCTTTGCTATTGTTCCTACTATGTTTGTTGTTTTGAAGTATCCGTTGCTGGTGACTATACTACGTTGTACGTATAGTTGCACGTGGTTGTTTCGATCATATGATCGATTACATGCCTAAGAATAAGATTAATTAGGAATGTGGGATTTTGTATTTTATCTAGCTATATGTACGCATGTGTGTGTCATGTGTATAATAAATTAGATCATATTAGTTTTTCACTTAAGTTCTACCTATGTTTTACATTATTTTAATTTATTAATTATCTATCTATATATATATATACTGAGTTGCGTTCATTTCTGAACTAAATATTGTGAATGAACAATGACCTATGATCCAAGCGTCCATTTTTTTAATTCGATGGCTACAATAATGACATGTGGCAGATAATTTATTTTTTAATTTAATTAAAAGGGTGTTTTAGGTAATTACAATTTTATTAGATTTGATAAATATGGTAGTTCCTAATTTCATGGGATTCTATTTGTTAACATATCAAAAAGACTCCTCACCTCCAAAAAATGAAAACAAAGATGCAATACTGATCGTCTCCTCTGTTTTGAGGAAATCAAAAGCCGTCAGAACTTCATTCCAATGATTTGAATTGAAAAGAAGTGGAAGAGGCGAACCTGCGGTGGATGTTGAAGAAAAACCAGAGGGCGTAAATGAAGTAGGAAAGTAGGAGAGGGAAAGAAAGGGCGAATCTATTTTGTGATGATGGAGTGAGTCGCTGTATATATCGCCATCTCCACCGCCGCTGCTGTCCATCCGCCATCTCCACCTCCGTTTCTGCCCCTTCGCCATCTCCACCGCCGTTGCAGTTAGCCGTAAGTTAGGGTTCATGAATAAATTTTTTTTCGTAAATGTGGAGTGGCTACGCAGCGCTGGATGTAAGGCACGCAAATGATCGATCCGACTGTCAATTGGTGGTTCGCCTTCACAAGCAGATTTCATTATTTTTGTGTCATATGCAATTATCATTGTTATTATAGATGAGTGTCATTTTTTTTGAATAAATGTATCATTGTTCCTGTTTAATGGTTTGATAAATTTTTATTTATTTTCTACATTGTGTGAACTCACTTAATATGTAGCATTGTACGCTGGTTATTTTATCATTGTTACCTGTATTAAATATCATTTTATCAAAATTATCATTTTAATCTTAATTGATCTATAAACCACATTTAAGATCATTGTTATCTTTATTCAATATCATTGTACGAATAATTAAAATTGTTTATACATTTAACGATAATATATTAGTAGAAGTTGACAGAATAACCCTACAATGACACACAAAACTATAAACAATGACACACAAAGCCATAAACAATGATAACGATTAACTTAAGATTATGGAATAAATCGTGGTGTATTTTCTCTTTCTAATTTATATGATAATAATGGAAAAAATCGCGGCGCATTTGATTTGGTAACTGAATCCGAAAAATCAGCATGTAGATTTAATTTCATTTCAATTTTCCCGTTTAGGACTAATTTGCCCTTTCAATGATAGAAAAAACTAGCAACAATGATAAATGACAACAGAAAATCTGGGACATCTATTTTCGAAATCAAGGGCTGGATTTTTGTCTCTGTTCATTCATGAAGACATGTTCAGCCATGAATGCACCCCTCTATATACTAAAGCAAAGAAGTAGTTATTTAATTTAGGCGGAAACTGTTATTTTATATTTTCTTTTTCTTTTTTGAAAAAATTTCAAGTTTTTTATTGTTCCCTTCACGCTCAATTTTATAGCAGCAAATTTATTTTTAAAAAAATATTTTTTAATAAAAATATATGTAATGTAAATGAGTTCAACAACTAATTAAGTAAAAATAATCGTGAGACATAATTAAATTATAAGTTAGCAATTTATTTTGTTTATTTAGAATTCTTTTTATTAGAACTATCTAATTTGTGGTTTATTTTAATCTACAAGTATTTATTTATATGCTGTTTTTTTTACCTTCATTATTACTAAATAAAATGTAAAAAATACATGAATGTGAAATGAATAATTTTGTAGCTTAAAACATAATTTCTCAGTGTAAAATATTAAATTACAAAAACAGATAAATAGTGTAAATTAACTAATAATTTTGTGAACTTTATGTTATTTTTTGTAAACTTTACTGAGTACCATGTCAATAATTAAATATTTTTGTTGAACAGAATAAATAACATTGTATAGTGAAAGTTTAATATTTTGCATGAATTTTCATACCATAAGTGATTAATGTTATTTTGAACAAATTGCATATAGTATTATATATAATAGAAACATATGTTATTCTTCAGTTAGAAACTTATTAATGTTGTCTAGATAAGATTTTTTATAGTTTTAAAGATTATTGAGATATTTTAAATATATTTATCTAATTTATTTTAAAAAATATATTTATTTGCGCATCGCGCGGGTGTAAATCTAGTTTTAAGGAATAACAAGAGTATTGAGATCTTTAAGTTTGAGAATGTTTTGATTATTTCTATACAAATAATCTCACTTACATTGATGTACTACAATTTCGGCACTCAGATTGGAAGTGTGAGCACACCACGCAATCTCCTTCTTCAGAAGTTGGGAGCTTTTAAGTTCTTCCGGAATTCTTCGAACTTGCAGCAAAAAGCCCGTAATAGTTATAGTCTGGAAATAGCTGCAACTGTTGTGGTCTTTCTTGGAGAGAAAGAACACCAAAACAAAAACTCAAGCACTGAAAAGCTATGAGTCTCGTGTCCAGAGATTGGAACATGGCAAGCTATTACAAATAGCATCGAACAGGGGTATTGAACTCTTGGAGTCTATTTTTGGAGATTCACTTGAGTGAAGAGGTTAACCTTTGAAAATGAGTGAATCAGAGGCTGCGGTTACGACTTGAATGTATCAGTGGAGTTCGTTAGAGTTCTTAACCATTCGTATATGTTCGTTGGGTCTCTAATCTGATAGAGATAGGTTGTTGATAAGCTCATTATTTTACTCGCTTATCTATATTATTTTCTACTATTTTATATAGTTTTCTTGAGTTTTTATATATATTCTATGCATGAGTCTATATTAGGTGGTATTATGCGCATTTTGGTGTTTTTACAGGTTTTAGGTCTAAATTCACGAGAAAGCCGTTCCGAAAGCATTGACGTGTAAGAGTAGCAGTGAAGAGTTTTTCCACAAGAGGAATTCGGGCTATTGGCGCATGGCAATGGATGATGCTTTGAGTTAGCTCTCCAACGCAACTGGAATCGGGTCAATCGGAGTTCGGGTGAGGAAGTTAGGCCAAAACCGTGAGACCACGCAGAAGGGGTGAGAAGCTGCGTCGACAGAAGCCAATCAGCATCAATCGACGAAGACCTGGAAGTCACGTCGATCGACGTGGATCAGCCACGATCGATGCGAGCGAGTTTGCTGGAGCAGAAATCTGATAAAAATCGGATTTATTCATATCTTTAGCCCTAGATTTGATAGGATACACATCCACCACTATAAATAACCTAGAAAATTCGTGTCTTTGCAAAAGCTTTCATCCTTCATCATATTTTCATTCTACAATTTAGTTTTTAGAGTTTGGAGACTTGGGGAACACGAAACCCTTTTACTTTCTTGTAAGTTCTTTATTTTTATGCAATTTAATATGTTTTCTTTTGGATTTCTATCTGCAATGAGTGGCTAGAAACCCTTGCAGGTTCTAGGGGTTGATATTATTATGGATGCATGTTTAGGATTAATTAATTAGGTTCATGATTCCTGTTTTATTTTATAATTCTAGATTGATTCAAGGACCGAGAGGTGACTATTAATTTAGATGTCTAGCTATTGATAGAAGGACCGAGAGGTGAATATTGATAGTGGGATAGGAATACATGATACAATCTACACTATCCAAACAGATGTACTAGATGTAGGAACTGAACTGATTTGCTTATCAGATTGACTAATTTGGTGTACTTTGAGACCGAGCGGAGATAGTCACTAATTAGTAATCTAGGTTATATTTGCCAAACAAGGAAATATAGCATTATTGCAGTATTCCACCTATTGAATTAATTGGTTCTTGCATGTCATCCATAATAAGAATTCTTCCCTAGAATCTGTGTTCTTTAAAATTTGATTTCAAAACTTCTTTAATTTTCTGCATTGTTCTCTTTACTATTATAAAACCCTGATTTTGAATTACTCAAACAATGAATTTTAGGATAATAATTAGTACATAGGATAATTTCCCCACACAATTCCCCTGGATCGATAACCTTAAGGTTTACAAATTTATTTGCCGCTGTTATTATAATTAATCTATTAGAAATAACAGTGATTAGTTGTTTTTTCCTGCTCTGCCGCACCTACTTCATCATTTCCCAACACAAGGTGTTAACATCCTACTGTGTGTCAGATTGGCTCGCCAGTTTGAGGAATCTTAAACTGGATGTTTGAATTTTAGACTTTAAGAAATCTCATATTCCTTAAGTCTGACTCTCTGACTTTGTCTTCTTTGTCTCTATTCGTGATATGAAACTAGACTTGATAAGCTGGTGATTGATAGCTGCAGAATCAACGAGCAAATAAATTTATAACACCCTAAGGTGGTCGATCCCACAGGGACTGTGCAACGAAATACAAGCTATAATTCTTAGAACATAAAAGTTTGAGGAATTTGAAAAAGGGGTTTTGTTTTGTAATTTAAAGATGACAGTGCAAGAAAGTAAAGGTTTTAAAAACAATTAAAGGAAGCACAGATAATAGGGCAGATAATCTAATCATCAACATACAATTTAAATCAACTCAGCAATGGGGAAAACATCAGGTTTTAATGGATTAAATTCCTTGGTCAGGCAATTAAACCCTATATTACTAAACAGTGATTTTATCCTCTCGGTCTCAAGAACACCAATTCAGTTAATCTTGATAAATATCTTATTAATTCCTATGCAAGTTTCTTCCTTTTAAGATAGAAAACAAACATATTTAATTCTCTCTTCCTATTAACAATTTTCACCTCTCGGTCCTTCAATTGATAATTTTAAACCTAGACTCAAATTCACATATCGGTCCATCTTTTAATCTAGATTATTAAATTAAATTAGAGAATTAAACCATGCCAAAAGAGTTAATTTCAATAAACATGCATCAGAAAATATAAATCATAACCCTAAAACCTGTTAGGGTTCTAGCCACAAAACATGACTAGAAATAAAGAACACATATTATTACCTCAATAATTGAAATAGGAACCTTAAAGTCTTGTAAAAAACTCTAATGCTCCAATATTCTAAGTAAAATAATGTATAATAGATAACCTAATTTCGTGCACTAATGAGGAGTATTTATAGAGGAGCCAAAACATCTAAACTAGGTATTAGGCTAAAATAGCAAAAATTGCCAAAACATGCCAAAATCACCATGTCGGGCTTCTGTGTCGATCGACAGGCGGGCTGTCGATCGACACAAGTGTTAGGTCGAAATGCGGGTCGTCCTTCATGTCGAGCCACAGCCTCGTCTTCCCTGTCGATTGACAGGGGCAATTTCGAGCGACATGTACGCATGTGTCGAGCTCTCTTCATTTGCCTTGCTTCCGATCGACGTCCGACCTCTTCAGGATTTTGGTTTCGTCTTCCATCTCTAGTCGACTTCTCGTGCATCAATCGAAGCGGCACTCCATGTAACTCGGCTCTTTCATCATTTCACCTCTTTTTAGCCGTAAATACCTGCAAAATTCACCACGAATGGCATAACATCCTCTAAAGTAGTCTCATGCACATAAATAACTAAAAACATAAATAAATTGTACTTAAATAATGGAGAAAAATATAGATAAGTTAGTATAAATATGAGCTTATCAAACCCCACAAACTTGAATACTTGATTGTCCTCAATCAAAGAAAAGAAAGAAAAGAAATCTCAAGCAGTTGAAGTGCAATGCCTCACAATATTTATCACAATCAAAGATCGTCACTCCACATCACACAAGCAGTTTGAAAGAGATAAGTAATCGATCAACTTCGGAAGACTCACAAGGAAGTGTATCACTCATTCACACAAGTGTTTAGGTTTCAATGAAAGCACTCACAACATGTATGAAGAAATTTCTACCATAGGCTTGAAAAAATTCTAAAATCTCCACTGCTTATTTGTGCACACAAATCAAGAATCAAAAAGGACTTTGATTAGGTTGTAATGTATGATTTTTGTGAAAGGTAGGGAAATATGGCCAAGTGACTCAAAATCAACTAAGTGCGTCCACCTCATCAATCTTAATTCACCCTCTTATGACATCTAGTCTTCTCCACAAATTTACAATTCAAATCAAGGCTCTTTCTCTCTTTTTTTTCTAATCCTTTTATGCTCTTAAAAATTTTGTTTAATCGTTTGAACTTATAAGGGCACAATCAATTTTTTTTCAAGAGCCCAACCCTCTTTTGCTTACCAATTTTTTACAAATTTCTCATCCACTTATAACAATTACCTTTATTTCACCCAAATCCTATAATCTGACTGACTTGAGTCTCTATAATCTGCACATGCTTGCCAAGACAGTCCACCTTGGTGTTGACTCCTGCAACCTCCTGATCAATCTTTCCAACCTAGTAGTCGAAAGCTTTGATGAAGTTCTTGAGCACCTCGTCGAGGCTTTCCTTCTTCTTTTCCACCTCTTCGCCATTCTGCACATCAAAATCTGACAATGATTGTTCGGCAGCTTCGGGCTGAGAGTAAGAGAAGCTTGGATGAGGTCTAGGGTGGTAATGCTGATATCTTCTTGCTGGTATTGATTTTGATAACCACCTCGGTTCATGTAGTTCACATCAGCTATTGGGTCAACCTGTGCAACAGAAACACAAGCAACATTAGATGTCAGTTTCTCCATCTCCCCCTTGAGCCTCTCGACTTCCTTCTTCAGAGCATCATCCTCCCTTGCCTCAATGGACCGGATCTGTGGTCTCCTCGGATTGGACCATTGTTGAGCATGCAACGCCATCTTGTTGAACAACTTGAGGGCCTTTTCAGGTGACTTGCTCATCAGAGAACCTCCCGCGGCGTAGTCAACAAACACTTTGACACTTTAGTATTAAACTTACCCTTCCATGCTGTGACACGACGGTTGTAAATGTTTCCTAATTTTTAGGGACGTGTATCTAAGCCCTAGTTTCAGTTTTTCTTAGATCCTAAATATCTGGGATCGTGTATATTACTATCTCTAACTTTATATTATTATATATTATTGTTTTTATTTGTTCCTAAATAAAAGGGATTGCTCCAAAATTAAAATAACTAACCCCTATTTTATTGGGAACATTTTTTCTTCGTTTTTTATTTGTTTTACAGGTCCTAAAATAAGGGGAGCACCTCCAATTCTTATTTACATTCACGTGAGTTAGTGGGAGTTCATTTTTTATGCTAGAACGTGTAAAGAAGTTGGAAGAAGACACGATCAACTACAAAATAGTGGAGAACGTGTACGAGTGCCCCAAGATCAATAAAAGGAAGTGATCAAGACTTGAAAAGGTGAGAAAGACTGCCACACATTCGAAATCTATCTTGCAAGAGTTTCTAGTCGAATCCATTCCACCATCTTTAATTAGAAGTCGCGAGTTTTACGATCAAGCTGTGGAATCCATCTCCGGAGAGTGAATCCAACGGTGAAGGAGCAACTAGGTTGTATCGTGAGTTTTAGTTATTGAGTTGTTCCGTAGAATTTCTTCAAGGGAGTGAACCAAAAACAAATTCTATATTGTTTTCTTGTTTGTTTTCATTGTGTAAAGTTATTTTCATAGTTAAGCAATTTTGTCATAAGGCACCAGTGGGTTTATGATTAAAATAAACCTGCAAAAAAATTATTTCCGTTGTGTCACACTCTTTTAACTTTTATACTTTGACTTTTGTGTGTCAAACATTTTATTTTCTGTGTCTTTGACACCATTGTGTTAAACCGAGCACTATATTCTTTCAATTGGTACCCAAAGCCTATACTTGACGGACTAAGTATTTGTTCATGAGTGTAGTTTACAATAATGAATAACTCGAGTGTAGCGTGTCGACCTCCAATTCTTGAGAGTGATGGAAGCAACTATGCTCTATGGAAGTCTCATATGTCAATTGATGAAAGATAACTCTCTTGGAAAGTGTAACTCTCCCTACTGAGGGTTCATATTTATTTATAATATTTTTCTCCTATTTTTGTTTTCTTTTCTTGTTATTTTTGTCAAAGTCTGACACTTTGGTGTTATAGTCTTTGAGATTTACCGATTGATATGTTACATGTTATAAAATCAAGGCACAAGAGTGAGGTCATTTGGTTATAAAACATGGATGTTTTGATCTGATCTTTTTTTTGCAAGTAAAGTACTATGAACAGGATGTTGATAGAACACTGCTCATGTGGAACAAACTAGCTGAAAAGTGCTTCAGACAAATTTGCTCAGTTTCGACAAGTACTGGAAATTGGACGTGATTAGGCACACAATTTTCGTGGAAAATGTTGAAACCTTTTATTCGGGTATCTTGCGTAGCTTTGACACTATGGTGTTAAACTTTTTACTGGTTTGTATTTAAAACTTTTTTAAAAAATAAAAATAAAATTTTCAAGAGCTTTTGTATCTATCCTTTTTTCGGTCCTTTTAATTTCAACTTGTGAGTGTTGTTTTGTTTTGGTTGATCCATAAACAGGTAGAATGGTAACAGGTCGGATAAGCTTAAGGGGGAGATTGTGAAGTGTCAAATAAGTTTGACAACGTTGTGTCAAACTTACTATCTTGACACAATGTTGTCAAAACAACTTTGACACTTTTGTGTTAATCTTATCCTCGCTGTTAGACAGGAAGTTTAAGATTCATGAGGAGTTTGTTTTTAACCCCTATAATCTTTTGATTTTTATTAATGCATCCTTTGGTTTTCTTTATCATGGTTGATCCATTCTTATTATTCGTGTTATGGTTGATCCATATGTTTGGTTGTTTGAATATTTATCATGGCTAATCCATGCAAAGTTTTTTTGAGAATGGTTGCAGGAAGGATAAGTTTAACACAAAAGTGTCAAAGTTGTTTTGACAGCATTGTGTCAAGGTAGTAAGTTTGACAACGTTGCGTCCAACTTATTTGACACTTCACAAACACTAAAATCAACAAAGACGAAATTAAAACAAAGTTGAGATAAAATTACAGCCTCAATCCATCATAACTAAAAATAAACTAATAATTGGATAAATCCGACAATTCCCCGACAACAGCGCCAGTTTGATAGCTGCAATTGCACAGCCTTCACTACTTCGGCTCCTCCCAGCCTTCACTACTCTGGCTCTTCAACGACTCTCACTCTCAGGTTCTTCCCTCGATTTTAAGGTTTATTATGATTTTTAAGTTGAATTGTTCATTTGCGATATCTCTCAAATCTCTTTGTCTCTGCCTTGTCGCCTCCTCCCAGCCTTCACTACTCCGGCTCTTCACCGACTCTCACTCTCAGGTTCTTCCCTCGATTTTAAGGTTTATTATGATTTTTATAAGAAATATGCAATTCAAACTAGCTGATCTAGCCAATTCCTAAGAGCTCATACGAGCTAAAGCTAAAGCTAGCTATTCATTCTCCTGTTATGGTAACAAAGGCATAGGAGGTATTTTTCACTACTCGAGATTTTAATTGCAAATGAACAATTCAACTTAAAAATCATAATAAACCTAAAAATCCAGGGAAGAGCAGCAATGCAGATTCATAATTCCCAATTCCATCCCCTAGGGAGAGTAGCCATTGCTATAGATCTACTTCAACAGTCTCCTTATTTTTTTATACTAAAAATTATTCAATCAAACAGTTTCGTAGATGCTAGAGTCCAGTGGATCACTTATTTCAGTCAATTATATTATACTGCTCGGTGAGTTTCATTCATTAACAGCAGAGGATGTATTTTTCACTACTCGAGATTTTAATTGCAAATGAACAATTCAACTTAAAAATCATAATAAACCTAAAAATTGAGGGAAGAGCGACCTAAAACCTAACCTGAGAGTGAGAGTCGGTGAAGAGTCGAGGTAGTGAAGGTTGGGAGGAGGCGATAAGGCAGGGACAGAGAGATTTGAGAGATATTAATTGCAAATGAACAGTTCAACTTAAAAATCATAATAAACCTTAAAATCGAGGGAAGAACCTAAGAGTGAGAGTCGGTGAAGAGCCGGAGTAGTGAAGGCTGGGAGGAGGCGACAAGGCAGGGACAGAGCGATTTGAGAGATATTAATTGCAAATGAACAATTCAACTTAAAAATCATAATAAACCTTAAAATCGATGGAAAAACCTGAGAGTGAGAGTCGTTGAAGAGCCGGAGTAGTGAAGGCTGGGAGGAGGTGACAAGGCAGGGACAAGGAGCAAATAAATAAATTTGAATATAGATTGATTCCCGCTGCCAAACACCCCTCTCACCCATGTGACTTATCAAGCTTCCAGGAGAATTGGGTTATGCACACCCTGGCCCACCTTGCTAATATGATCTTGGAGAATGGGGTAGCACTTCAGAGCCGGCTATTGCATAGAGTTGGAGTCCAGGTGGACAACCGGGTACTGATGCCCGAGGAGGTTGCTGCTCAGAAAGCCGAGCAGATACGTTGGGGAAGAGCTGCAGCCGAGAGAGCAGCAGCAGAGCGAGCCGAGGCAGAGAGAGCTAAGGCTGAGAGGCGATGGGCCGAGACAGGCCACACAGATGATGAGGAGGAGCCTCTATTCGAGACCCACACCGCTACTAATGAGGTCCCATTTTGGGGGCTCGGTGGTTTTTTCAAGCTATCATACGGGGGGCACCTCCTCTTCCGGTCCTGACATGATGATGATATATGAGTACATGCAGGAGCAGGCCGCCCTCCAGGCCACTGAGAGAGTCGCAATCGAGTTGGAGCGTGCCTGAAGTTCTCTCAGTTCCGGCAGGATGTCTCCTACCGACTAGGGCACATTGAGGCTCAGATGCAGCAGCTGCTGTCACCAGCCAAAGACCAGTCAGAGACAGTCTATGTACGCCGGCGTTGCGTCACACACCGCAGAGCGCAGGGGGATTACGAGGATGATCATGATGGCTAGGATGGCCATTTACTCGATTTTCAAAATCATTCTACATTCTGTTGAATAAGTTTGGGGGGATGATGACATGGATTGTAAAACTTGTTTTATCTTGTTATTTACTATTTTTATTAGATTTCTATGTTATTGTCTATTTTTTTATTTCTGCCTTGATTATGACTTAGATTTACTGCTTTAGCATGCTTGGTTGATTTTAGTTAGTTGTTGCATTTCATTCACGCACTTGAACATAGGGCAGTCGGAACTTTTGGTCATTGTTGGCTTGAGATTTTGAATAAGTCCTCCCTATTACTTGATGACTGTGATCGATGATTGGTTGATTTGTGGATTGAGACTTGAAAATCTGTGTGATAATGTAGCCGATGATAGGAGTTTCTTGCTTGATAAGTTGCTTTTTTATGCGTGTTTTGTGCATGTTAGACTAAGATTGAACTTGATGATTGTTGAGGGGGAACAAAATTTTTTTTTAACCCAAGTGAGTTTTGAGCCTAAATTTTTCTATTGATGTGTGACAAGGTGCGTATGCAATAATCTTCTAGAATTTGACTTGTTTCTCTTTCGAGGTTGCATAAGTGTGATAATAGGGTAATATGATCTTAGACATGTTCTTTCTTAGCCCAAATCATATTCACTAGCCTTAAAAATCTCTACTTGTAGCCCTTTTGAGCCTTTTGACTGATTTCCTTGTTTAGAATGGTTGATGAGTGAGGGGGGTATGAATTAAGTGCAAATATGGATCTTGTGGTTTTGTGATATCAAAAAGAAAGAATTTGAGTTGTGAGAAATAAGAAAAGAAAAGAAAAAAAGAAAAAGAAAAAAAAGAGTGGAAATAAGGTGAACTAGAATTGAATAATCTTTATTTTTTTATTAAGTTCACCAGTATAGTGTTGGAAAATATTTGAAAAAAAGGGGGAAAATAAAAGGAAGTGGTTGGATTGAAAAATCAATATGGTGTGATTTGGTTATAGTGATAGTTGGATTTGAGCGGATTTTAATTGAGAGTGTGAGTCACTTAGCCAAAAAAACATCCCACCTACCTTAGGAAGCCACGTTACAACCTAATAAAAGACCTATTTGATTACTCAATTTATTGCACTATTTTAGCAGTGGAGAGATGAGAAACTTGTCAAACATATGGTAAGTGCGCATTGACCTTGAATTTGAGTGATGTTACACAACCTAAAACACTTGAGGGATGAGTGAAAACAAACATCTTCCGTGTGAGGTTCTCCTTTGATGATTTGATTGTTTGGTTGCGATCTTGATTGTGCATTGTGCGTGGATGATTGTTGCTTAGATGATTTAGAGACTTGTGAGGCATTGCACACTCTTTTGTGCACTTGATTGAGTTTTCTGTTTTTGGATTAATTGAGGACGATTAACGGTTTAAGTTTGGGGGAGTTGATAAGTTCATTATTTCACTAACTTATCAATTAGTTTCTAGCTCATTTAGTGTTTTAATTGCGTGATTTTCATGTTTATTTGTGCATCATAGTGTTTTAGTGTTATATATGTGTTTGATGGTGTATTTTTGCAGGAAAAGAGTATAAATCCGAGTCAAGGAAGAAAGTAGCAGATTTGGCTTTGTATCGACCGACACAAGGCTTGTGTCGGTCAACACGAGCAGTCGACAGAGAAGCCGAGAGTGACTTCGGAAGGGTCGACGCGGGAGATCCACGTCGACCGACGTGGGCTCTGTGTCGGTCGATATGGAAGGTCGATGCTGACGTGGCGTGTCGAGGTAGAGGATGTCGATCTAGAGCGCACGTCGACCGACGTGGAGGTTGTGTCGGTCGACGCGGGAGTGAATTTTGCAAGAATTTGGCAATTTTGGCAGTTTTCTTCCTTGTTTAATTATATACCGTGTGGGGATTAATTTGTACACCTACATTAACACTTTCATTCGAGTTTTTAGGGTTAGACACCTAGTTTTCAGAGTTGAATATTATTTTGCAAGGCAGAATTGTGTTTGGATTTTTTATTGTGGAGTTTGAAGATTTTTATGGATTGGAACTACAGTTGTATCGAGACTCCGATTTGATCAATGCAAGTTTATTACAGGTTTTATCTTTTCATGATGTTGATTATTATGAATGTGATGAACTAATTTCTTAATCAGATTCTAGGGTTAAAAATCTATCATGACTGCATGTTTACATATTAATTGAATCGAATACCCTTTCTCGTTAGATTTGTGAAACTTTGTGCTTTGATTTAAACCTTGATTTGTTGGCCACTTATTTAGATTATTAGTTAATTAATTTGAGACTTAAAAGGTGATAATTAATTAACAGGAAAAGGATTTCACAATATAATCATTTATTCTTGTCTTTAAAAGAGAGAATTAGGTTATAGGATTTAATATGTTGATTTTGGGAGTTATTGAATTATTTTTTGAGACCGAAAGGGTAAAGGGATTTCGATAATCTACTTTGTGAATTGTCCATTAAAGAAAGTTACAATATATTTTCCGATTTCCATCTTTCAAGGAATTAAATTGGCATTTGATCGATTTATTTGTTGCATGTCGGGAAGGATAGTAATAAATCCCTAGAATCTGTAGTTTTGCATTTGATTGAAACCCGTTGAATTGTTATGTCCGGCTTTAATTGATTTATTTGAAAATTACTTTCTCTTTAAGTTTTTCAAGTTAATGTTACCAAAACCCTTTAAATTTGATCGCCTCAAACAATTTCCTGAGAAACTATAGTTCAGTACTTAGGATGGTTCGTTATTTCATTTCTCGTGGGATCGATAATTTTTATTTGCCGCTATATTGTTAGCTCTGCTAAGTCGTTAATAATTTTAGCGATCAATGGGAACATATTTTTTTCCCATTTTCTTAAGCTGAGTTGGCTTCCTCTCAGTTTGTGACTTTCCCAATTTAAGGACATACTATTTCCCCAATTTCTTATTATGTACGGGCATCCTTATCACTCTCTATCGGCCAGTTTGGGGTTGTTGGCTGACCAATATTTAGCCTTACCAGTTTGAATTGGTGCACTGTGGATTACCCTTTTGCCTTTCAACCTAGTCTGGTCACTGGGGTTTTCTTTGAAAAAAAGATCTCTTTTCTCCCACTATTAGTTGAAGAAGAAGGTTTGCTCAAATCATTTTCCTTGAATCCTAGACCCGCTTTGTCATTGGGGTCTTTTTGAAAACAAAGTACTTCTTCTAGTTCTCTTGAGCTCGTAGCGAAAGAACACTTGCATTGTTCTGGCTCAAGGTTTTTTGAAGTTTTGCACTCCAGTTTAAGTTTTAAATTATTTTTTCTGATCTAGAGAAAGTTGACTGTATTGTTGGAAATTCAAGTCCGACACAATAAACTATTATCTTTAACATTTAAATCCAAATATCAAATTTGATGATTTGAATTTTTTACAATATATTTAACTTTCCATTGATCGGAAAAAAATAATTTTGGATGTATTTGTACAATTTTAAATAATTTTTTATTTATTTAAATATTCAAATAGTTTGGGATAAATTTGAAAAATTCGCATTGTTCGTGATATATTTTTAAATCTTTAACCTATAATGAATGAAATAAAATATTTTTCTTGTACACATAAAAATAAAAATAAAAAAATTTAATAACGGATTTATTAGTTGTGATGTTGGGCTTTCTGAAGCGGGCTGCAAGGATGGGCCGGATACCTTAATTGAAGTGTTACAAAAACACACACACATATTAATTAAATTATGCCAATTTACTAGTTTGTCACATCATTCAAAATTATATAATATATATATATATATATGCGGCTATGAAATTATGTGAATATAATATCATATCGATTTTCGATGTTGGAGCTTTGTTAGGAATTATTGTTAGTAATTTTTTTTATTATATATTTTGATGTGTCAAACAAACTATCAATTAGTGTGTTTATAGTTTAAATTAGTTCAAACACGTAATATCTTGTATTAGGAATTATCAAGTTGTAAGGAGCTGATCGCGAGCTTGGTTGGAGTTTTCTAGCAAATAGTCTTTACCTTGGAAGGTAGCTGACACATCATCCCCAAAAAGACGAATCCCAAACCAGCATTTAGAGACAATGCGAGTCAAGATAAGCGGGCTCTTTACAAGTCCAGACTTTAAGAGATGAGATCTTTAAGTCTATGATCCTTAAAGCTTGTTCGTCCAAGGAATTAACCAACAAACATTCCTCAGACTGGCTCAGAGCCGTTCTGACCAAAGCCTGCAATGTCCACTAGCTTTGACAACAAGGACACAACAATTCAAAAAAAGTGAAACTTCTGATTGGACGGGTTCCTTTTGTCTCACAACAGCTACAGATTCAAACCTCTCAAAGAGCGCCTATAAATAGAAGATGCACTAAAAAGGAGAAGATTACTGAATCCATTTCAAAGCGTTGAAGCTGTGCAGAAATTCAAACTCAAGCTTTCTAAGCATTCAGGCTGTTTACCAACTTTTCGTGTTCTTTTTTGATACGAGACTCTTAGCTTTTCAGCTAGAGCTAATTTTGGTTTTCTTATTTTCTTAGTAAGAAAACATATTAGAGTTGCCACTTCTCCGATGATAGCTATTATGGGTGTTAACCGACAACCGGCAAGTTCCTGGAAAGAACTCTAAAGTTGATGGGTAGCAAACTCAACTTGTCCCACATCGGAGAAGTAAAGGAAAAACTCCGTGTATAAGAGTCCACAATGAACTCCATTAGAATGAGGCATTTTGGGAGATGCCCCAAAACAAATCTGTGTGGGCTTGTGCTTGGCCCAAAACGGACAATATTATACTAATTTTGGAGTCTCGATTCTAACAAGTGGTATCAGAGCCATGTTCGGTTGCGGGGATACTAAGTTTGTGGTGTACTATGGTGCATGTAAAAGCCCTCAATTGTCGAGTGGAGATCGTCCGTGGGAGCCTTGTGTCGAAAGCTTCCTAACAAGTAGTTAGGCGGTGGGTCCCGTGGGTTGACGGAGGTGCAAGATGATGAAGTGACGGATCTAATAACTCGAGGGGAGGCCACAGATATGTGGGCCATTGGTTTGAGGGGAGGATTGTTGGATAGCAAACTCAACTTGTCCCTCATCGAAGAATGAAATGAAAAAACTCCAGGTATAAGAGTCCTCAATTAATTTCATTAGTATGAGGCCTTTTGGGAGATGTCCAAAAACAAATCCGTGCGGGCTTGTGCTTGGCCCAAAGCGGACAATATCATAATAATGTCGGAGTCTCGATCCTAACAAAAGCTCCCAATGACCAGCTGGAGGTTGAGAGGTGTACCCACATTTCAAATCTGAAGAAGTGAAGGCAAGCAAGGACAAGGCGAGTGCGCTAGTGGACTGGCAGACGCGACATCTACCAGCTAGCAATAGATCATGCTACACTTTGTGATTTCCGGCGTACGAGTCTAAAGAGAGAACGTAGGACAATTTAGTCCGAACATCTATAAATCATTTGCGTTCTTTTATTGTTTTCTTTAAGTTTTTGCATTGGATTTAAAGTCCAACACTTCAAGCGTTGGAGTATACTTAAAATGGATAAGTAATATCTTTCTCGCTAATCTACCAGTTTTCTGGATCCCAAGCTGGTGCTAGAACAATTGGTTTGAAGAGTGCAAGATTATTAAATCTTCCGCTGCTTATTACGTACTCTCATTTGGGACCAACAGTACATTATAATAGAGGAGAGGTGACATTATTCTATATATTGAATCGGAATGTGCTTAAAAAAAGTATCAGGCCAATAATTCTTTTCTCTGACTCGATTAACATGGTGAAAAAGCTGATTAATGCTATTTGTTTGCTTGAAGATATGGAGATGACAATATGTGAGTTGAGAGAAGGATTTTGATAAATATTCCTCATATGTTCTTGAAGTAAATCAAATAGCTCATGAGTTGGCTAGATATGGTGCAAGTTTATCTGAACTCGTCACATGGACGAAAATTTTTCCCTCTTGGTTACTATTGCTTGTAAAAAATCTATTTGTGGATAGTTTAATAAGCTTACAGAGTTTGTTTTCATATTTTCACTAATTAAGTTAAAATCTCAATTAACTTTCTCTATTTCTAGTGAAGAACTTGTTCATCATGAGATAATTTATGAAATTTCTTTTTGAATGTCATTGAAGTATTCAAAATCCAGAATTCTTGCAATTCACAATGGCCATTGATTTGGTGGTATAATTTTACGACCATTGAAAAAAGTTGTGCGCCCTTGTGTAATTTGATTAGAAAAATTTTAATTTTGACTTGAGGTTTATGACTTATGAAGCAGCCGCCTCCAAACTTAAAAATCACTTTTTTGATATATTATAAAGAATATATAGTTGCCTTGCCCGTCTAAGCACTGAACAATTCAAAAATGGCAAAAACTTGCATTAGGCACATCTAAACGGTTTAGGCGGATTTTATTCATAATCAAATGGGTTCACTCATCCCAAGTAGGGTTTATTAATCCCCAATTAGGGTATATTAGATAGGTTTAGTTTGGGTTAATGGATAAAACTCGCCTAAACTGTTTAGGCGTGTCTAACCTCAGACCTTCCCTTCAAAAATAAGTTTCTGAATTCCAATTTTTACAAAATTAATTATGCTTTTAGAAATGAACTTTTTTCAATAGTTGTTACTTTTAATAAATAAATCTGAAAGTTCAAATTTATTCTATGTAGTAAAGATTTCTTTTTTAACTGGCTCAATCTACTAATATGGTATATCTTAGTAATGGCACACTCAAGCCCTATCATCAAATGATTTCTTTTAACTCAAACCATACTTTATATAGTATATATGCAGATCGCAGATATAATGATAGGTTTTTTATATTTTTTATTTATGTTACATTAATCCTATGAATAGTGATTAATCTTTTCGACCCACATTCTAAATATTAATTTTTCGCAAAGCTCTAACATTTTTTATTACACTTTATTGTTTGATAATCGCACCTAAGTTTACACAGTACAACAGAAATAGTATTAATTAAATAAATTCTAGACAAGATGGGATTTGGCAAGTAGATTTGTGGGGATCCTTGTCGGCAACTGTCATGTCTTCGTCTCTATCCAGCTTGTATTGCTTTTTGTGAAAGCTTTGGAATTGTCAAACTCAAACATCGACTTTGGATTCAGACTATTTGATAAGTCTTTTACATTGAAAATAAGAATAAAATGTGTCATTTAATAAGATAATATTGTGTGGAAGATTACACAAGATCATGTGATTGGTTAAGTGGCGAGGTATGAATTTTATAATCACAACTAAAACAATTTGGCAAAAACTTGCGTTAGGCACGTCTAAACGGTTTAGGCGAGTTTTATTCATATCCAAATGGGTTCACCCATCTCAAATAGGGTTTATTAATCCCCAATTAGGGTATATTAATTAGATGGGTTTGGTTTGGGTTAATGGATAAAACCCGCCTAAACTGTTTAGGCGTGCCTAACCTGAGACCTTCCCAAACAATTTTAGGAAATTTGTTGGTACATGCAACAACATGATTATAAGTAGTTTGTCTTGACTGCTTAATATGTCTGTACATAGTGATATATTGATTGGATTACAGTGAAATGTGTTTTTCTGTCTGACATAAGAATAACTATCTCATGACTTAAGTAATCTCAAGCCTAGTTCAGAAGATTTGTGTGTCTCTTTGATTTGTTATGGGGAGAGTTTTCCATATGCTCGTATCTATAAGTATCGATTTTTATTTATCAATAATAAAGAAGTTTTTAATCTATTTAATTGTGGATTCAAAACTGTTTCTAAGCATTCGAGGATCGAAGATCATAATTCCTACAAAAAAAAAATTTGAAGGCTTTAAATTCTGCAGGTATTTTTTAATTTTTTAAATGGCAATTAAATCTCTAATGGGATAACTTATTTTATAAAATTTATTTCTCTCGCAATTCAAATTAAATGAGTCCTCCATATTATTTCTATAATTTGAATAGAGAAAAGGTATGATTTATGAAGGAACCGGCGCCGCCTTATGTATCAATCACTTTCTATTACATTATATTATTGTGTAATAAAAGTTGTGATTACGACTGAGAATGATGTCCATATTCGTGGCAGGTCCGTACCATTAATTTTTGTTGACATTTTTTTGGGGTTTTTTTTTTTTTTTTGGTCTCATATTACTAATTGACAACGACTAACACTAGATATATAATTGTCAAGCATTCTTTAGAACCTTAATTCCAATGACTTGGATAAGAATTTCGGTTTTTCATTGCTCAATTGGAAAATTTGTTTGATTAAATTTGTATTATACTTATTGCAATGGTAATATTTGATATAATCCGGCTTCATGATAATACCATCGGATTTATATGTAAGAAAAAAAAAACTACTTCCTTTTTTAGGTAATTAATGTGGTTCAATATTTGTGTGATATTGATCGGATTCTTGAGTTTGTGCTCAGTCAAAATGGACAATATCTGAGTTTGTGGTGGATTATGGTATGCACATGGGAGGCTAAAAATAAATTCGTGCAAGTTTGTGATTGGTCCAAAGTGGACAATATCATAAAGAGACATGAATTTGTGGTGGACTATGGTGTGCATTCAGTGGCACAAAATAAATCCGTGTGGCATGTGCTCGGCTCAAGGCAAATAAAGCGGATAATATCCTAAGATACCCAAAAGCAAATTCGTGGCCTATCCTAGGCCCAAAATGGATAATATCATAAGAAAACCGAGTTTGTAGTGATAGCGGTGCAAAATAAATTATGACGGATCAAGTAGCTCGAGGGGAGGAGGTCACCGATATGTAATCCTTTGTTTGAAGGTATTGCGTTTACCTCCACACACACACATGAGAGAGAGAGAGAGAGGGAGAGAGGGGGAGAGAGAGAGAGAGAGAGAGGGGTACAAAAACAAACAACATATATATTACCTGCCACTAAGTCACAAAAAAAAAATGGAGAAAGCAGATTCATAATATACAACATAAATCATGAAACAAGAAATCAAACATCAAAACAATACATAGTTTAACAGATGATGACTACCCAAAAATATATGCATCCTTGGCATGAGCAGATTTGTGGGAGTTGGAGCTAGTCCCTCGAGCTTCATTGTTGGCCAAGAGATGAGCAGCAGCAGCATTGTGGTTTGCAGCAGTAGCATGGGAATAAGATGAATGATAATGAGCAAAAAGAGAGTCGATTTGGGGTTTGGTAGTGAAGGAAGAAGAAATAGTAGTAGTAGTAGATGCATTAATGGTGGAATTGTAATTTCCAAACAACACAAACTCTTGTGCAGACATTTCTGTGATGGGATTTAATTTTATCAGAGAATAAAATGTGGGTGTGACAAAAATATATAGCAAAAGAAATGATCCATTTATAGAAGCATTTCTTGTAGGCTAAGTGTCCATTAATTTATTTCATATACTAAAAATGACTCATAAATGAAACTTACGTGTAATTATGGATGTCGTTGCGTATATATGCGACTTTTAATGCTAGTTTAGTTCATATTTGTCAAAAATGTCAATGTTTTAGTTTATGGTTTTATTTAATTTCTTCTTATTTTTTTTTGGTTTACAAGTAAAAAAGTAATCAAGAAAGTCTATCTCCAATCTTGACCCTCACAGACCAGCTAATACATGACCTTGCATTTTTCTAATCACTTTCAGTTTTTAATTGCTGAATTTATTTAAAAATTCTAAATACAATAATAAAAATATATATGAGCATTTACATGATATTAATAATTATTTCTAGAAAAAAGTAAAACAACAAACTCTACTTTGTTGGATTTTATTACAGTTGCATCATTATTATTACACCCTCCACCCCCATTATATTTATCTCACTTTTCTTTTTCGTTTATCCCCTTATATTAGACATATTTCCTAAAATAGAAAATATTTAACACACATTAATAAAATATTAATTTTACTATACTCACAAATATTGATTACGGTGTCCGATCAATATGTGATTAGTTGATCGGGACGGAGGGAGTACTTGCTAATTACTACTCCTTCCGTCTCGCCAAATTAGTCTCATTTCCCTTTTCGTGTGTCCTGTTAGATTAGTCTCATTTTCTAAAATAGAAATCAATCCATTTATATTAATAAAATATTAATTCTACTCACAAATATTGGTTATCGTATACGATCATAGCACAACTAATTAATTACATGAGACGGAGGTAGTATATGCAAGAAGAAAGTGTAGAGAAGTAGGAATAAGAGTTTTTAAAGATGATTATAATAAGCTAGCTACCATGCTTTCTAAAATATCATACTATATCTCTCTATGAGAGTTACAAAATCTCTTCATACTTTTCATCATCAATTTCTTCTAGGCTAAAAAAAATTATTACAATATAAATTAATGTCAAACAAATGAGATTATGCTTTGTACAAAATGTCAAACAAATGAGATTTACATGACGAAAACGTAGCCAACAAAGGTTAAGAAACGACAACCCCACGTATGGGCTGTCAACTTCTGATTTAGAATTCGTTAAAATTCATTTGATTTGTCGCCGACTTTCTTAACCACAAATTTATTACAATGCTGACGTCATCCATGCATAAAATATTTAAATAATGTAGCCATTATTTTTGAAAATTTATGTAAATCGACGAATGTTCTAGAAGTGGTTCCAACGTCGAGGAAGAATCTTCAAATTTCGAGAAAAATCTTCATATATTATTAATTGAGACATTTTACAATAAAGTCACAGCTTTAACCGACCATATTATCCAAATGCCTAGTCATGCATGCTTCATCTCCATAATTTTCTTTTTCTAATACAACACAACTCATGAATTCGATCGTCATCTGCCTTTTAAAATAATGTAGGATATTAAATTATTACATATGTGGCATTTGATTTGCATACTAGGTTGAAACAAAATCTCTAATTATTTTTGGTATTACATCTCTACTCCGCGACATTATGAATCCTAGTTTGACTAACTAGACACTTTATAGTATTAAAAATGATTTCTTTTTGTTTTTAACTTATAAACATATAATACAATCACTAAAATAATGTTGCCACTTTTTAGTATTTAGAAATTAGTGATGATACTAAACCCCAAGAAAAAAGTGGATTCTTTTTTTCTTTGCGTTACACAAAGCCGATGTTCATTGAAAGATAGTTTGGAGAAAAAATGGATTTTTTTACATTTTAAGGGTAGGAGACAAGAATGGTCATTCAAATAACATTCATAATTTAAGACAGACACATGCATGACACGTGAGATACTGTTAAAGTATCTGACATCGACTGAAGATTTGAGCGTAAATTATCTTACAATGGCAAAAATCCTTTTCTCTTTACAAGCCAGTTTTATGGGAGAAAATTGAATCTTAATATGGTATCAAAGCCGACCTAATTCAGTAATGGGTTCCTCATGAAGCTCACCGCTATATGTGAGGGATGTTAAAATGTCTCAATGATGAGATCTCCTGAAGCTCCACACTTGTAGGAAGAAAATGGGATATTAACAGATGCATCATTAACTCTTAGGACGTGATTTTTTATATTTATAAGATCCTATTTATTATTTTAAAGATTAATTTGTAAATTAAATAACTTAAAAGAGAAGAGAAACATAATTAAGAGGGAAAAATAGATGGTGTCACAAGAGAAGAGACCCATTTTCTTAGTCAAACATTTTTGGGCTGTACTAATAAAAATGTGGTTTTTTTATCAAAATAAAAGTGTAGTTTTAAGTTTTAACTATGTATAAAAACAATCCAAATTTATCGCAGCCCATTTCCTCCTAAACAGCCGCAGCCCATTCTCTTAGTTTTTCTGTACTGCGTTGCTCCTAATAATATAGGTATACAAAATAAATCAGAAAAATGAGTATTATCAATTTACTGAGTTGAAAATAGTTTAGTTATCGATTCACGAATTAAAAGATCCCAAAATACTAAATTCAGGACCTGATATTGAGGTTATGAATTGAGATTTTTATAATCTTTTGGATCATGAATTGAAAAAATTTGGATATTTCAAGTCTTAAATCGTAAATTCATCTTTCGAGTGTTGAATTGAATAGATAATTATACTATTTTTCTAACTCCTGGATTAATAATGCTCCATCACAAAAATTACAAATTTATAGTGAAGGCAAGCCCGGAATGGCAACTCTTTTCAATAGCAAAAAAAAGAATAATAAGAAGTACTCCTTGCTTTTATTATCTTGATTAAATTTGTAGTTTTGATATGAATGTGTTTATCAAGAAATGTGAAATGAAACTAGGGTATTTTTGTAAATTAATCATAAATTAAAACTATCAATTAGAACATGAATAATTATAAATAATTTTTTGATTGAATACATAATTTCTTATTAATCATGGAAATGATACATAAAAAATCATAATATATACATTCAAGTATTTAAGTTAATCTTTTACTAATTATTTTTTTCATTATCAACTCATAATATCAAAGATTGACATGGTTTTTTTAATAATTAAAGCAATAATAATTGCAAAGTTTTATAATAAAAGTTATTTTATTTGTCAATAAAACATAAAATTAAATATCTTAAAAAACTATTTTAATCTAATCATTGCCGTTGTTATTGCAGTTGTTATTAATTTCATTACATTTATAATTTTGACTTCATCAAACGTCATTTATTATTTTTAGCCTAATAAAAAAAATCACATATGATTGTTCTTAAATTTAAGGAGATGCTACTATTTCAAATCTAAATTAAGGTTATATGTCGATTAACTTTTCTTTTATAAATCATGTTTGAGATTATTCCTATTTATTATGACATATGTATAAAAATTTATTTATATTAAATTTTACTGTTATGAAATTATTTTTATATAATGTACGTACTTAATTATAATTTTTTTCTTTTACTTCAATAAATTCATTTAGTTACTTAATTACACATTGCCGTCGTTCTATATAGAACAGTAGTATGTAGCTTTGTCACTAAAGAATTTTGTATTTCATTATATTAAGTTTTTTTATTCCATTAAATTTATAGTTTATACTTTATTATGCGTCATTAAAGATTTTCTTACTTCATTAATTCTAGTTGTTTAGTTTCTCTAAGATAAATTGTTAGTCCCAAGATCAGAGTGAGTATAATGTACAGCGAAAATTTTAAGAGCAAACATGCTCTCACAAATTGGTAGTTCTTGACCAATTTGTGTTCTTGAAAAACACTCTATTAGCGAATTGGACTTTTAGGTTCAATTCGAGTATACTTCAACACTAGAATGTGTTGAGTTTCAAAATCCTTACAGAAAAGTAAAAAAACAGTAAATAGCAAAGGATTTATAAAGGTTTGAACAACACGTCGAGCGTCCTCCCTGTAGACCGTGGTTTGAAAATTCACTAAGCCTAAGTTACATGATGGTCTCGCGATCTATCTCTATCTGGTAGATGTACGTCAATGTTTACTAGTCAACTAGTTCACTCATCCAGGCCTCTGGTTCCTTCGGCTTCGCAGACTTGGCGTGTGAGCACACCACACAGCCTCCTCCTCTGGATGTTGAGAGCTTTATTGTTCTTCCCGAACTATCGAACTGGTTGGCTAGACGTCCGTGATAATCACTGTTGGAGATCTGCAGTGATTCTTTCATTCCCTTTCTTGGAATGAAAGAACACCAAGAATATAACTCAAGCTTGGAAGCTACGAGTCTCGTGTTCAAAAGATGACACACGGTAGGCTGAGATTTAGCCTTGATGATAGAAGCGCTCGAGTTTTTACTTGCGCAGAGTTTCGTAGCTTTTTCAGGTTTCCACATTTTTATCACTCTGAACATTTCGTCTATTTATAGATGAAGTAGGAGCATTTCAAAATTGTAGTCGTTTAGAGACATTTGAGCATCGTCCAATCTGATGCGTCTCTTTTCTGATGGGAGCAGGATGTTTTTCCTGAAGTCCTGCACTTGCTTCGTCCTTCTCTAACATAGGATGTCGGCATCTGCTTTTGTGTCAGAACGGCTCTACCAGTTCGAGGAATTTGAACTGGTTTATACAACTTCAGTCTTTAAGCAATCTCCATTCTTAAAGACTGGTCTTTATTGATTCTTCTGACTCATTCTCTTTGTCTCTGCGTGTGAGTGGAAACTGAATTTGTAAACTAGAGAAGATCCAGACTGGTGTCTTCGATTAGTTTCTCTGAATTATCAGTTTCAAACAGGAAGTCAGTTTTTTCTTACTCTTCACACGATACAAACTAGGGTTTTGGATTTTCATCCAGTTTGTCTTGATCAGCTTCATCAATTCCATTATAACTCGATACACATCCTAATAGAATATTACAAGTTTGTACAAACTAAGTTAATCTAGACACACTTCTAACTTGGTGATTTTTATACATTCTTTTGACACATCAAAACAACAATTAAGTAGGAATACTTCCTAACATAAATTATGTTACTACATTGTAGTTGGTCAGCTTCTCCATTGTTATAAGTTTATTTCATTTTATTTGGTTGAAGCCGAATTTGCCACCACCGTTGTTTGAACATATAGATGACGCGGAGCTCCGCGTTGTCTATTAATATATAGACGACGCGGATCACCGCGTTGTCTTTTCGTTTTTTTTTTGTTTAATTTTGTAAATCCTGTAAAAATGATAAAATAATTTATTTAAATTACCCATGAACCAATAATAACAATATAAAATGACATTTTAATAATTCTCAAAATTAAATTAATTCTCAAAACTACATATGTTTGGTAATAATGTAGTGTTAAAACTAACTACAACTACAAAGTAATTTAAGTACATCAAATGTGACCATAAATCTTCTTTAGATCTGCCTCAAACCGATCTGTGGTCCAGAGCTTGCTGGTGAGACATTCTGAAAAGGGACTGCACGAAATCAAGAAGTCATTACTAATAGCACAACATATTGAAATTGGAATCCTAAACCAATATGAATACGATAACCACGAACCACAAACATGAAATCAAGAAGCCATTACTAATTCACATATTTATTCACAGTTTTAAAAGTTATTCAAAATTCAAATGTATATTATTGTAAAAATTGAAATAGATAGATTTATTAAGTGTATCGAAGGTGAGTGCTAAGCTAGTTTTAAACATGTTGTAATCACTTGGACGGTAGAGAAATTGATCTATAATGATTCAGTCTTAGGCAACTCTTGTTCAATCAACTAATTAATCAAAGTGGTCCTAATTGATTAATTATATAGCCGTTAAAAATAATTAAGGCAGTCTAAGCATCCAATCACTCAATAAATTATGCAAACATGAGGATCAGATATTATCAGGATCAAAATCAATCTGATTCATTAATAAGGATTATCAAGCAGTTTTGCCATCAAAACCGTGAAATCTTCACCCTTAGATAAAGATAAATCTCTCTTTTTTTTTTTTCTATTTTTTAGAGCACTATCTTAACTCTCAAAGAACAAGGATCCCTAGACAAAATAGACCCTCGATTTATCATGTAATTCATTCACATGTTGAGAATTCAAGCATGGTAAAGAGCATTCAACCTCAATACTTGATTTATATAGAGCATTCAAACTAAACATACCCTGACAGCAAAAGCGATGAGGATTGAGATCCAACTGATAACTTATAAGTTCGATAACAGAGCTTCACAACATATAGAGAATCACAAAGATAATATACCACTCACCTAAAATTCCCCATTATCTATATATACAATCACATTTCTTCATACAGAGAATCAACTAGCTTTCAGAATATAAGCCTTTCTCTAAAAAGTCTTTCATTTAAAATCAGCAGAGTTCAGTATTAATATACAACAATGGTTAGTTCACGGAATGTACATTGATTGAATTTTATTTGATGATTGAGAAGTCTATCAGCATCCAGAGTTGATCCTGGAACATTAAGTTCAAAATTGGGTAGTATTTGATGATTAGGAGGCAGTTTCCATGCCCTCTTAACTTTTTCTACTTTATGTCAAGAGCACCCACAGAATAAATAACTTTTCATCAGAAGACCACAAAGTGCTGGCAGCCCTCACAACAAGTAGGACTTTATTTATTATTATATATATATTTTAATTTTTTTAAGCAAACAAGTAGGAGTGTAGGACTAAATGCTGAAACGTAAGCTTCAGATGTTTTATGCATACCTGTCTTTTTACCAGCACCAATATCAACAACAGAATCCGGGGTTTGAGAGAGTTTGCTGCAAATAAGTATGTAGAATTGTCAGTTACTAATGAAAGGCACAATATTGCGGCGAAAAAGCATTAGTTTATTATTGTTTTACATTGACAAAAACCCTTCTTTTATCTTATCAAGTCCAATCGATTTGCATGGAAATCTTGATTTCTATTATATCACGGGGAAAATATAAAAAATAAAATTGAAAATTTACCAAACTACCTAAGACAGTCAAGCAGCATGCACAAGTATTGTTATATGAGTTTTGATTTTGCGTTATATTAAAGGATAATGATAATTGTTATTGGATTTGAAGATGATCTTGTGAATAAGATAGTTGGAGTAATATTATTGAGGTTTTGAGGGCCATTGAATCTGATAACTAAGCCTGGTGATTTTTGACCTCGAATTCAATGGGGAAGATAAAATTAAAAAGTGTCAATTCTTCTACTTATTTGCATCTCTAATCTCAATAGTATTTCTATTTCATCAATAAGATTCCACAGTTCTAGTTAGAGTTAGAGAATTGAGATGCACAAGTAATAGGATAAGGATCACTCACAATCACAATATAGCACAGCCCTTTCCCTTTCCCATTCCATTACCTTGAAATTTCAAATGCTCACCTGATCATCGCCAATGCACTATCAAAAAGAAAATAAAAATAACAACTGAGTTCCCTAAATCTTAGAGATAACAGATGTTCTAAATAACAATGGAGGATTTGCAGTCAACAATAACTGGTGAGTTTTAACTTTGAGATTGAAACCCATGCACCAGTCATCATCGACAATTTAGTATTCATGGCATTCACAACACAAGAGATCCAGAGCATAATCCTGCAAATTCAAGGAAACGACTCTCAGTATGAAAACTCAGTGGATAACTTCTCACAACTGTAACCACATAACCTTTCAAAACTAAGATTGGGCAACTTCAATGACGAAAAGATTAAACAAACTTAGAGCAAGCAAGTGCTGCACCTTAAAAACTTAAGCTACTGTTATATTTTAGATCAAACTTTTATTTTATTATACTGATCTGATGTAGAGATGATGTCGATGCCGAACACACAAGAATCAACCAAGAACTCGACCACACACTCAAGAACACAAACAAGAAAAGATTTACGTGGTTCGGCACTAACGCCTACATCCACGGGAGGTCGTATGAGAATTTTATTAGCCAAGCTTCGAATTACAAAAGAATGTGTCTCTCAACTCTCAGAATTCACTCATGAATTCATCTCTGAAAACTGAATCTCTCTCTCTCACCATGAAAGGAGCTCGAATTGTTTTTTCCCAAAACAGATTAGGAATCAGATAAAACAGAAAAACTATTATTCTAAACTCAGCCTATCACATGTGGACACGTGGGCTTCTCACTTAATCAGAATATTCACAAAATGCGTGTTTATTAGTGAAACACGACTTTCCCAAGCTTCAACACTCCCCTGCCTTCTACTCGAAAAGCTGCTGCTCAAAAACTCATGCACAAAAAAATGCATTCAACTCCACAGATGAGATATTAGATGGCATAATCCAGCAAAATAGAGTAAATAGACCATACAGATTTCAGGTACTTGCAGATGTCTGTATGATTTCATTTGGTGAATAGCTTAGGTCAACAAGCCCAGGCAAAACAAACTGTGGATCTGCAGCAGTAAATAGAAAGTGATTGTGAAGCCAAGAGGTCATTTCACATTCAAAAAATGTTCAACCGTCAGAATAAATTGCAATATCTCTAATTCTAAGATTGAACACTTCCAGTGATTCTGTACACTGTTCGTCTGGAAATTCAATCAATCACTTAGATAAATGTGACTGACCGAATAAGGGACGGATGGACGGATGGGGAAGACGGCAGGGAAGACCTTGGCAATGACTTCAGCTGTTTCTCTGAAATCCACACACCTCGACACATTTGATTTTGCGAGAAATTCATCAACCAGACGAACGCCGATATTATAACCCCTGAGAAGAACAACTCATACTGAGGAATTTAGCACCAAACCAACAGAGATTCAAAAATAAAATAGCATACTAACCAGAAATAAAAATAAATAAAACAAAATCATCAAGCATTTTTAAAATGTTCTGAGAAAAATGACAAATCAGTTACATTTGATCGAGCTGCTTGTTGACCTCGTCCACCTCTTCCAGATCGGTGAGCAGCTGGCGTACGATAGCGCCGTAGGTCAGAGTGAGAAGCTCTGCGTTCTACACATAAAATCCCCCGATACATAGAACACAACAAAATTAACCAAAATTGAATAAATTAAAGTATTCAGGAAAGGGGAAACGGCGTTGATTATATTGATAAATAATACTTACGACGCGATCTACACTAGCAAAAATCACATCACCGGATTTGGGAGAAGCGGGAGCCATGAAAGTCATAGGCGTTGTATATGCAGGTGTCGAATGAGGGTTGCGCTCTGTTTATCGCCGACCATAAATTACACACACAAACAGATCTTGTCGTCTATATCCATATAGACGACGCAAACTGCCGCGTTGTCTATTGCCGGCCAATTTTCTAACAGCGCGTTTCTTTATTCGCGTAGTCTATTGCGATATATAGACAACGCGACTGAATATTCACGTTGTCTATTTCGCGTAGTCTATTACACATTTTGTTGTAGTGTTCTTACTACAAACATGTACAATAACAATTTTATTTAAAAAATAATTAATTATTCATAATAAATTATTTCTTTGTTCATTATTTACAATTATTTAGTAAGAAGTAGTTTAAATTGAATTAATTATAATTATTTAAAATTTCATAAAAATTTTGGAGGATAAATTAGGGAGGAGAGATAATATTATAATAGTTTAGAAAATCATATGGAATATTTTCTAAAATATATATAACTCCCTTAAGTATAATTATATTACTGCCCTTATTAATTACGAATGATTAAAACTTTTTTTATACTTGATATTTTCTGGTGCATTTGATCACAAAAATGGATTGAGATTAATATAATCGAAGTTCATTCCTTGAGATAATTCACAGATAAATATAACGAATTAAATAAAATATCTTCCTTTTGCGGAAAAAATATAATAATGAATGGATTTAATAAAAGTGAATCTAAAAGATTCATTATAAATGGTAATGTTGGGCTTTCAGAAGCCTGCTGTAAGGATGGGCTGTAGGTTTTAACCCAATCTTTCCTAAAATAATTGTATGTGTTTTACAACCTACAACCCATAACTCAATCTATCACAATCTCCATCCCGGTTTTATTGTCTCGATTTGACCGAACACAATAATCAAGTACTGTGAATGTAGAATGAGTTGAGTGAAATTAATATTTTTAATATTTTATTGTTGAGCGTGAAAAAGTTACTATTTTTAGTAATGACACTAATGAAGTGAGACATAAAAAAAAAAAAGGAAGGTGAGACAATTAAATCGGATGGAGTATTTTTCTTCTTTTACGTAATCTTTAAAGAGTCAAAATCTTAAATGACCAATTTGACTAAATTAAAACCTTAAATGGCCATTTTTATGCATATATTCAAAAAATGGCCATTTTTTTCATATTACCCTCACTTTTCAAATATTATTTTCACATTTCAGAATCATTTTAAAAAATGTACAAATTTATGCTCATTTATGAATGTGTCCGTAGTGAATGTTTTTTTCGTTCGCAATTTGCAGTCGGAATTAATTTTTGAAATTTAATATCTAATCGCAATAATAAATGATAAAAATAAATTTAATATAACAGAATTCTAGATTTTGTGATTTCATTACTTAATTTCAAATGGACACTTTTGCGATTTTATTAATAAAAGAAATCACAAAAGACACTTTTCATATTTGCTATTCTATATTCTTCTCACGTTTTCAAATCCAAATTATTTGCGATTCTATATTATTTTCGTGTTTTCAAATGGATACTTTGCGATTAGATATTATTAAATTATTTTTTTCAAGAATATTTTTGAATTCTTTTAAGAATGAACAAAAGTAGTTTGCAAAAGGCACTTATGCGATTAATTCAAGTATTATTAATTTGCAATTTAATTATTTTAAAAATATTTGTATGAAATCTCAAATGTTAGTATTAAGTTGGAAACAAAATGAAAAGAAAAAAGGCCACAATCGATAAAATACAATCAATTTTCCAAACCACAAAATATTGAAGAAAAAATTAATTTAATTAAAAAATACAAAACAAAATTGCAAATGAGATTGCAAACAACCATCTCCATTGTATATACTTTTTATTTAAAAGAAAAAAAAATAAAAGTCAAATCGTCACAGCATCTCTATATCGCAAACAATAAATATATTTTTAATTTAAAGATATTAAAAAATATATATTAAAATTGCAAATAGGTCGGGAACAACATCTACAAATAACAAAGGAGTAAAACAATTTTTCTATTTTTTTAATTTTTTTTATTTCATAATAAAGAATTAAGTTAAGAGTAGGGGTATTTGTGAAAGTTTACACAATTTTGGCTATTTTTTGTATATGTACATAGTAGTGGTTATTTAAGCTTTTTTAAAAATGAAAATGGCCATTTTTGAATATTTACACATCTTTCAATACATATATTATCTATACATTTTTTAAATTTTAAAATATTGAATAGAGAAATATGAAGACGTTTTACATTTTAAATTTATAATTATAATAAAAATATCTTGTAGTACATTTTAAAAAGTAGTGCTTGTTTAGATCAATAAAAAGTTTAAATTACAAGAATGAGAATATAGAATTAAAAATAAATAAACCAATTTACGAAAAGGTGCACCAAAAATTAAATTACAACTAGAAAAGATGTACAAATTACAGATTTGATTTTGGTGTGAAAATAAATTAATATTAGAATCTGTTAATGGAGAAAAGATAAATAAGGATTTTAATATAATATTAAGTATTAATAATTACGAATTATTCATGATATTTTATTATCTTTCAAGTTCGACTATGCAAACAAAAAGCTTAATGATACTAAAAAGTGAAAGTTGGTTTTCCAAGGTCGAGACTCATCCACCTCTTCCATTTTCCAGACATTTTTTATTTATTTATTTTGTTTTGTCTTTATCTCATGGCCTAATCTACGTGGAAAGTCGTGATTATATTAACATGTCACATCATTGAAAATTATATAACTATATATATTATATCATATCTTCATTAGGGTTCACATTTAAGTAAGATATTTCCCCACCATCAAACTAATTCTTTTAACTCAGCAATCATATTAATATAAACCCAAAATAAATGGATTTGATCATCTTTAATGTTATAATTTCACGAGCTATGATTAATATTAACTGTAAGAATGCAAATTGTGTTTGTGAGTTTTCTCTTTGTGTAATAAAATAAAATTGCTGTGTATTTACTTTTTGCAATGCTGTAAAATATTTAGTCTTAATTTCGTCTGATTAAAAAATGTTGAATTCAATGCAATGCTTTCAAAGTTCAAACACAGAATCTTCATCAAAAGAAAGAATAAATAAGTTCTAGACAACTTGGGATTTGTGAAATGCAGTTGTAGGACCCATGCCGCCGACTGTCAATCCATTTAAGGATGGTTGGGATCCCAACTAGAATATACTGGTTTTCTATTATTTATATTATTATTTTTTTAAATACACTTTTTCTTTATTCACTGCAGTAATCATTTTAATTTAAACTGTAAATTTACCCAATATTCGTTCTCATCAATATTGATAAATAATGCTTGTAACTTACAGCTTTTATATATGTATTTGCAGGCAAATTACATTAATGGCATTTTAATACTTCTATATTTAAGTCTTAATTAATTAATCAAGCAATGTTGTAAAAATCGGCGCCTAGGACCGCCTAGGCGCCGATTAATCGGTAGGCGGAGGTCCACCGCCCCGATAAATGCCAAATCGACTAGAAAAATCGGTTTTAATTTAATCAGTGATTAATCGGCGATTAATCGGTCTAGGCGGATTAATCGGATTAATCGGCTGATTAATCGGAAAAAATCGGTTGAAGTAAATTTCAATTGTAAATTAAATTTTTAAATTTTATTTTCAACTGTAAATTAAATTTTTAAATTTTAATTTCAAAAATATTTAAAAACATAAAAATATAAAATTAGAATAAAAGTGTAAACCTAATTTTATTCCAAAATCAAATTTCCCAACCAAATTCACGATTCCTCAATCCTCACCGCCGCACGCCATACTCCTCCACCCACGGCCCCCACCGAATGTGTGGATGGTTGTAGTCCGAATATTTAACTTTCGTTATGGTTTGCTTTTATTTTAAGCTTTGCTTTGTTCATTGCTTTTATTTTGGATTGATTTGAATTGTGATGATATTTGTTGCATGAATATTTAAACTTTAGTTTATGATTTACTTTTATTTTGGATTTTGCTTTTAAATGTAAAAGTGCTTGTTGCAGGAATATTTATACGTTTGGATTTAAATGTGAGGATGTTTGTTGCAGGAATATTACTTGAGATACATATAAAATGCTGAAATTTTAATTGCTTTTTAAATATATAATTTGTTGGTAAGATTTTTATATATTACTTGAGATATATAAAAAATAAAAGAATAAAAATAGGAAATCGCCTAGAATCCGACTAATCCCCGCCTAGACCGCTTAGGCGCTAGGCCCCCCTCGGCCGCCCGACTAGTGCCTAGCGATTTTTACAACATTGTAATCAAGTAATAAATTCTGACCATTTAGCAAGTAGCATCACTCGAATGAGAAAATATGTACTGTGTCAACCGTGATAATAATAATAATAATAATAATAATAATAATAATAATAATAATAATAATAATAATAATAATAATAAT
>JAPKLW010001512.1:70971-86222 GCA_026898455.1 Plectranthus barbatus | reverse complement strand
ATGCCATTTCGAGATCTCGAAATGATTTTGAGATCTCAGAATCAATTCGAGATCTCGATATGCCATTTCGAGATCTCGAATTGATTTCGAGATCTCGGAATGACATAGCTCATCTCAAAATCCATTTAATTCAAACTTTATCTTAAATTAATCTTAAATTAAGACATTATATTATATAAACATATATTACGTGACATGTATTTCACAATTTAAACACTATTTAACATAATACATTCTACATATGAATCGATTCATACATACGATATTTATATTTGAAATGTTCATATCTTAAATTAATCTTAAATTAAGATATTATATTATATAAACATATATTACTAGACATGTATTTAACAATTAAAACTTCCTTTAACATAATACATTCTACATTTGAATCGATTCATACATAGGATGTTTCTAATTGAAATGTTTATATCTTATTGATGTTTGAATAGGATGAAGTAGAAGTAGTATAATACAAAGTAAACATCTTGATAATGAACGAACTATTGCAAGTTTCTTTGTTATCGAATAAAAAATATTTAAATGAATGTTATAAAGTTGATTATCCCCGAAATTTAGTGAATTAAACATCCAATTAGCCAATAATCACCCAAATCGAGATCTCGAGATGGATTTCGAGACATGTCGAGACAACAATTTAAATTGTCTCGACTCAAATCCTAGAAATCTCAAAATGCCCATTTCGTGATTTCTAGGGTTTGAGTCGAGACAATTTCAATTATTGTCTCGACGTGTCTCGAAATCCATCTTGAGATCTCGATTTGGTGATTATTGGCTAATTGGATGTTTAATTCACTAAATTTCGGGGATAATCAACTCATATAACATTCATTTGAGCATTTTTTATTCGATAACAAAGAAACTTGCAATAGTTCATTCATTACCAAGATGCTTACTTTGTATTATACTACTTCTACTTCATCCTATTCAAACATCAATAAGATATGAATATTTCAGTTAGAAACATCCTATATATGAATCGATTCATATGTAGAATGTATTATGTTAGATTGAGTTTAAATTGTGAAATACATGTCAAGTAATATATGTTTATATGATATAATATCTTAATTTAAGATTAATTTAAGATAAAGTTTGAATTAAATGGATTTCGAGATCTCGAATTGATTCCGAGATCTCGAAATGATATAATGAGATCTCGAAATGGCATATCGAGATCTCGATATGCCAATTCGAGATCTCGATATCAATTTTGAGATCTCGTTGTCTCTATCCTAGGGTGGGGCTCTGTTACGATTTTTACACAGTTCTCGCAGCAAAAATTATTCCTAAATTGTTTTTACTCTGATTTAAGCATAGAAATCGATGAAATATGAAACTAATCAACTATATACGTAATTAAACATGTATTCGAATCTAAAAAACATACTAATCGACGAAAAAAATAAGAAAAAATAGGCATATATTCAACGAAATAAATGTGAATGTGAGCATACCTGGTTCAAATTTTTTTCTTCTCCGGACATCTTTACGTTCGCAGTAATTTTCTTTTACTAACAACAGTAATTTCTTGAGTTTTTGGTATTTTACAGTTGCCGTCGGTGGTGGGAGTGGGACAAACAGGGAAGAGAGAGAGAAAGAGAGAGAGTTGGTAGGGTAACGTGGGGTAGGTGGGGTAGTAAAGACAAAAATTAATTAATGACTTTCAATTTTAAATATTAAATTCTCTCTCCAATCATTGGAAAGTGGCTATATAACTTACATTTTTAAACTTGTGGCTATATAACATGTTGACTTATCCAAAGTGGCTATTTAAATTTTGCTCTCTTCAAATTATATATGTTTTTTAAATTTAATACAAACTATCAATCTTTTCAATAAAATCAAATTATCTAAACTATGTAAATATTAGACCACATTTTTCGGTGACAGAAAGTCGATTGAATTTGTCGAAATTTCATGTCATCACATATTTATTTTTAAATGATGCCGTTTGGTAAAAAAAATAAATTCTAATCGTGTAAAAAATCTTTAAAACCAATTGTGAAAAATAGAAAAAAAAATATAAGATATATATATGGAAATCATAATATCCCTAATAGCATCATTTATAAATGTATATGATACTTTATTTAATAACATGAGATTTTTGTGAATCTATTCAATTTTTCATTACTGAAAAAACTTGGTCTATTTTTGCATAGTTAGAATAATTCAGCTATTTAATTGAAAAGTTGTTAATTTATATTAAATTTGAAAAAAATATGTATAGTTTAGACAATTTTTTTATTTTTCACCTAGTACTAAATGTATTGCTTTATGTTGAAGCTTCTGACTTGACAAATTCAAACATCGTGTTAACATTGGCTTCGAACCCAACTCTCTGGATTTATTTTTATCCCAATTTTTAATATCAATTTCGAGATTTTTCTATTACATTAATTAATCTACTTGTGAGATAGTGTAATTTTTTTTTAAAAAAAAAACTAGAATACATTAATTAAAACTTAACCCCACTCAAAACTCCTCATTATAATTCGAAGCCCCGAACTCATGATATATTAAGTTTACATAGCTAGTTTGTTTTCATTTGATTTTCCTCTAATCACTTTAGTTAGTTTTCGATTTCCTTCAAATTCTCGTCAAAAACTTGATTTTTCTTAATGAGAGATAACTTAATTTATGAAATTCTTGTGCACGACACATTCAAGATTTTTGCAATTCTAAATGACTGGGTCATCATATTTCTATAATTTGATTAAAGAAAGGTAAATAATTAGGTGGTTTGAAAACTAACCCACCCATCACCCATCACCCATGCACATGATTTATGGTTTATCAATGCAATCAATTCTATGACAAGTGTCTACTACTTGTTGAATTTTATTTTATTTTATTTTATTATTTTTTTTTGGGTGGGGGGGGGGGTGTTATACTACTTATCCACAACGACAAATTGAGAAGTAAACAAAAGCATTATCTAGAGAATTAAAACAACTTGGGTAAGAATTTCGATTTCTCATTGCTCGATTAAAAAATTGTTTGATTAAACTTACATATAATTATTTTGAAAATAAGTTATATAGTATTGCATTAATGGTAATGTTTGATAATATTCAAAGACATAAAACTGCAGGACTTATAAGTAATATATATACTTCTGTTGAATTCAAAACGTGTTATTAGATAGAGATGAAGGATGGGGATGGGGATTTGCAAGAAAAATGAAGTCCAAACTCATCGTTGAAATCGGCTTTCTAATATGAATGTTTAAGAAACATATTCTTTTATATATTTGAGGTAAATAGTATAATTCGAGAGAGAGAGAGAGACATTTTAATGGTAGGAGAGAAGAATGTTCATTTATGTAGGTAGGAGAGAAGAATGTTCATTCATGCACCTACATAAAATGACATCACGTTAAATATAATAAAAAAAATCCTTATCATCAATATTAAAGTTATTATAATAGTGATAGAAATATTAATAGAAATGCTAATCTGTCAGTTCAATCTATAAAATCTTGAATTAGCTCAATTAGGTTAGTCATGTTATTTCGTCTAGAACTAGAATCATATAAATTGAATTTTCTTCATGTTAAAATATTTACGACTATAATCCACTTTTTACTTAAATGATTCAAATCAATCTATTAATTTTGGATTGGATATGAGTATATACCAAATTTAACCATGCGCACCTTTAAATAAAAAGGTTATATATTAATGAATCCAAAAAATAAATAAATAAAATAAAGGAATTCCAATTAATTACTATTTTGCAAATTTTCCTTCAAAAAAAAAAAATATATCACATCAATATGAATTTTATAATTTATTTTCATCTTGTTTTCATTACTATTTATATATACAATAAATAATAACTAACAAAATTATACTTGTAACTTAATTTCTCTTTAAACTATTACATCTCTCTCTCTATATAGTATTTTTTTAAATAATACAAGTATAAGTTATTTTAAGGTTTAAAACATTGTTTTTCATCTGCCTCTTTTTTATATGTAAGAAGCCATAGAAAGTAAGAAATTAGTCATGAATACTTCTGGCCGTAAATCTTTGTGCATATATATATATATATATATATATATATATATATATATCAAAATAACTCTGGCCAGAATACTTCTTGTTGGTTGTGGTCCCCACCAAAACACGGCGTGACCAACGGTCTCTGACAGCTCCCCGTGGCTAACTGAAGAAGAAAAATGCCACCCCACTTCTAAAAAAAAGGCTGAAAACGACTTGCCCAAGTGGGCTATCATCTTCTCATTTAAGTTTTTTTTTTTTTTTTTTTAAAAGATAATAATATATTAATCATTATCATCAGATACAATGTTCGTTAGCCATTCTGGAAATTCAGAACGCCAAATCACTTGACTAGAAACATGCACTGCAAATTGTGCTAAATGATGCGCAGCAAGAGTTGCGCTACGGTAGGCATGATGAATACCTAAGACAAAATCAGGAATGGAGGGTAATAAAGTTTCAGAGAACTCATCAGGAATAACATCAATCTGGCTTTCCTCTCCGGACATAACTCGGGCGGCTGAAATGGAGTCTGAAAAGATAGTGATAGGCCTGATGCACTCCTTCAAACAAAACAAGGCTCCAACACAAATCGCCATAACTTCGGCATGAAGAATTGTTCTCATTGGTGATATCTTCCTAGCCAAAGCCACAACAATCTTTCCTCGACAGTCACGAACAATAACTTCAATACCATAAATCTCATTTCCTGGATTAAACATGGCGTCAACATCAACACGGAAAGTATTTTCTTGTGGTCTTCTCCATTTCTTATCCCCAATAAGAGCTTCGAGAGTGCTTGGAATTCGAAGGGAAGCTCGGTGTTCCAAAGGATGTGTCCTTGCTCCTCATTAACTCCTTGGTGTTGCTTGCTTCAACCATGCTTAAGAGTACAAATATATGCCCATACCATCCACAACATAATAATCAAAATAAATTAGATAAGGCAAAGTGGCAATCAAAATTTTGCAGCCCATTTCCTCCTAAAAGAACTGCAGCCCATTTTTTTTTTTTTTAACTCCTCCTAATAATATGGGATATATGTGTGGGCCAATTTTTCAAATGCTTAATATTTCATAGAAAAACTATACTAAATGTATCACAGGATTATAAATTTATGATTATAGAGAAGGCAAGCCCAAAGTGCAGCTCTTTTTAAAAGCATAAAGAATAATAAAAAGAATTGTCAAAGTCACGATGATCGGTTAGGAATGAGCTAACTATTCAACCCACAGTCATCAATAGTGCACTAATTTCGGAAAATACAACATAGAGGCTTGATTGATTTATAAAGCGCATCTCACACATTTCTTATTGTTTCATATGTATCAATACTCCATTGAGTGACGTGTCTGAGTCCAACTCATAACTTTGGAGGATTAGTACCTCTAATCTCAGCAGGGGCAGATATAGACTTAAAGGATCATGGGGCTGGATAAAATTTTGTAAAGTCGTGCCTTATAATTATATTTTATTTTTAAAAAATATACTTAAAAAATTAAGCTCGTGGGGGCGGCCGCCCCCGCATGCCCGGGGCTGGCTCCGCCCCTGAATCTCAGGAGTTGATGAGACTTGGCATGGGGTATACATCCCGGTTTCGTTCTCATCATATCAAGTCTCTAGTCAAGTATGTCTGACCGGAGGAACAAATATGAAAACACATAAAACATTTTGGCATAATCAATCGATTTCAAAACAAAACATTTTTAATGCTTTTAAGAAAACAAAACTCACAACTCAAAATAGCATTTTGAGTTATTAGTATAAGAAAGCCCACAATATAGGTGTTGAGGTTCGAATGTAACGGATACGGAGCCCCGGGAACGATATACGGATATGCAGGAAATTATGATAATTGAACAGATGTGACGAAAGTAAATGCAATGAGATAAACCGTTAAAAAATGGCTCCGCCTAGCGGCGACGGAACAAAACACACAAATAAACTCTACCAAGCTTACTATCACTATCGGCTCAATTCAACAACTTGGAACTTGCGATGGAGTTGGCTTGTGATATGGAGGTTAATTTATCCTTCCAATTTTGTGGTTTGCGAAGTGGGGGCAGCCACGTTTTTGGTGCGCATTATGGAGGAGCGGCGAAGTCCTTTGGGGGTGGAGGAGTGATTACTGATATTTCTACCAGATTAATTGTAATAACAGTGGCCAAATAAATTTATAACTCGAATGTCGAACCCACAGAGAATGATGTAGGAAATAAACTCATGTACTAAAACATAGTTCTTGGATAAATTGTTTGAGCAATCAGAAAATAGATTTTGGGTTTTTGAAAATAAAAATAAAGATTTAAAGCATAATAAAGGATAACACAGATCCTAGGGTTGAACATTTATTCTGGATAACATGCAAATAAATAATCAATCATATTCATGCAACAGGTGAGATATCAGATAAGTGTTAAAATTTTCTTGGTCCGGTAAATAATAGATTACTAATAAATGACTATCTCCTCTCGGTCTCAAGAACACCTATTAATCAATCTCATAAGATCAACAGATTTAAATCCCTACAATCTAGTACTTCTTGGTCCGACAGTACAGATCACATTATGCATTCCTAATCCCACTATCAATATTCACCTCTCAGTCCTTTTATCAATATCTAGACATCTAAATCAATCTTCACCTCTCGGTCCTTCAATTAATTTAGAATTATGAAAGAAAGCAGGAATCACAAACCATCAGCAATGAATTAATCAATCAAGCATGCATCCAAAACAGTTGTACAAACCCTAGAATCTGCTAGGAAAATTAACTACACATAATAAAATAAAAAGACATAACTAAAAGAAAAGTAAATTGCATAAATAAAATTAAATAGGAATTCTCAAATACATAAATAAAATAAAAAAACTAAAGACTAAAAATACTACAGAAATTAAGAAGAAGAAGAGATTATGGGACTAAGTCCCCAAAGGGAGGTCCACTGAATAAACTAATCTAGAGAGGTATTTATAGAGTTCATGTGGGCTTTACATGACAGATTAATATAAGGAATAAAAGTAGATTTGGTATTTCTCTCAATCCAAAATATCAAAATTTGAATATATCTGCCCAAAAATATATCTTGAATCTTTAATCCTTTCTTCCTAGGCAAATATTGGCTATCCCTTCAATTTTCTTCCCAAATCTCGAGCTTGCCTTGATAAACTCGCACTTCCCTTTCAAATCGGCTCCGGATGTTGCTTGATATGCAGTATGTCGATCGACATACAACTCTCTCCTCGATCGACATAGCCTCCATTTTGACCTTCTATGTCAATCGACTTGTGTTGCCCAAAATTCTGCAAACATAAGATCTTTTGTGTCGAGCGACATGGCATATGTCGGTCGATACAGAAGTACTTTTGGCAGATTCATTTATCTTTTGATCAACTTTTCTCATTTTTGATGTATTTTCCTATAAGACTAAGCACCACAAGCATAATACCACTCTACATAGACTCATGCAGCAAAAATAAGGGAAATAAGCTAAAATATAACGAAAACAACTAATAAATCAAACCAAATATGAGTGAAAATATAAACTCATCACTCCCCCAAACTTGAATATTTGATTGTCCTCAATCAAAAGAAAAGAATAAATCTCAAGTTCATGTAATCAAAGTGTGTAATGCCTTACCAAATTCATCACAATCCAAGTATGAAATATCCACATTACACAAGAAATTAAAATCAAGTCAGAAAATTTGTAAACTCCGGAAGAACCTCACAAGAAAGTGTATCGCTCATCACTCAAGTGTTTAAAACACTCAGATCATGTATGAATAAATTTCTATCATAGGCTTGCAAATTTTCTAATATCTCCACTGCTGAAATGTGTACACAAGTTTAGAATCAGAAAGGACTTTGATCGGGTTGTAATGTAGGCTTTTTCTGACAAGGTAGGGAAATATAGTCAAGTGACTAAAATCAATCAAGCTGGCCAACTTAATAAATTAAAAACCAATCTATTCTTTTCATCCACCTCATCTCTTCAAATACATCAATCAAATTTCTTCCTCTTTTTCTTCTTCTTTTTCCTTTTTCTTTTGCTCTTTTGAATCTCTTATGCTCTTTTGAATATTTTTTTTTGTGCAGGGAGCTTATGAGAATTCTAATTTTCTTTTGAGCTAAACAATCATTCATCTTTATTCACCACTATTTTACATATATCTTTTCCACATCCCAAATCTAACCATCCTTATTCTCCTTAAATCTCATAGACAAGACAAAAACCATTATAACTTCATAAAATTCTCTTAGACAAGATATAAAAAAATGGAGTTAAGCTCAATGGGGTTGACTAAGGATAGTTTAATATGTGAAAGGACAATGTTTAGGAATTGGGCTAACAAAGATGGCCTAAAATCATTTTCTAGCCTTGTGCACACTATGCAGTCTCAAAACAGAAAATAAGCAAGTTCTAGAGAAATAAAAACATACATGTGAATCTCACATCAAACGAAAATAAGGCTCAAAATTTCACTTAGGGTGAAATTATGTTCTTCCTTTATAAACATCAAATCCAACCTAATCTATCATGCAAGTGCAAGTTTCAAAAATCAAACTCTTCATGCGGTATTCTACATTTATAGGCTACTTTAATCACAATCACAATAGACTCAAACCATCAAAAGATCAATCATCAATCGCGTTATCTTGTTCAAAAGAGACAATGCTCAGAAATTCAACTAAAAAAAAGGTTTGAAAATTTTTGACTAGGCTGAAATTTAAACTAAAACTAATATGCAGAAATTTAAATACAAAAATTTAAATACGGAAACCACAATTAAATAAAAGGGAGAAAAGTTTCAAACTCTTGTCCACATCCCCCAAAACTTATTTCACTTGAAGAATGGAAAAAGTTTGAAAATCAGACAAAGTTTGAAACACTTACCTTGAAATCTCGTGGTCAACCTCAGACGTTAACTTTTTATCTACTTCTTTCTTCCAGTTTCTTCTAATTATGATATCCATCGAAACTACATCTCAAGCGATCAATACGTATGCTTTGTTATTTACATATTGGTTGAATTGAATCAGTCATTTATACCATGTATCGGTTGATACTACCTCTTGTATTGACCATGTCTAATTTGAAATTGGTTGATAGTTTAACTGAATCAGCTATTTCTATCGGTTAATAGGGATATGGTATTGGTCAAAAGATATTTTGTATATCGGTTGATATAGCCATCCTATCAGTCAGTTCTTGCGAGTATCGGTTATTGTCATACGTGTATATCAATATCTGCGTTTATTTGATTTATTCACCTTTAAATGTTTGTTTGAAGATGATATCTGATACACAATAGACAAATTTAAGCTCTACGTTTTAATAAGGTTAAGATTTTTAAACTTTATAGTGAAAAAATTATTTATAGCATTTCTTTTTGCTTGTGAAGTTGGTTTGACAAAAAAATAAGGAGATAATGTAGATACGATGAATGACGAGATTGAAATTTATATACTTAATCATAATCTTTGAAATAATCGATCAATTGTACTGTCCAATTGGATAACTCTCGCGCAACTCGCGGTTGGAAATTTAGTTTATGTTTATTTTCATGCATTTTATGGAATAGTTGTAACTTTGTTTTGTTGTGTGGCTTGTTGTGTTTGTGTATTATGGGGAATAACTTTTGTTTCTTTTCCTCATTATGTTGTTAATGGCTCCACGGCATGATCAGAATTTTACAAAGAAGGAAGCATAGAGGTTCAAGACAATTAGAACACTGGAGGAATGTCCCTCTCGTTACTTGTCCGTAGTATGTCTTCAAGATATTGGTCTCTTTATTGATGTGCGTGCTTTGTTTTGTCGGGCGGGGTGGGAGTCATATCTGAATGGGAGGTGGCCTACATATGTATAACCCACTAAAGAATTTTAAGCCATAGTGGTGTTCAGAGAGGACCGGGGAAACTTCCCCATAGAATTTCCTTCAAGCTTGAGGGAACTGCTCATGGTCTATCCCGTCAAGAGCTGGACAAAATCCTGGGATGCTCTACAGATTCCGTGTTTTCCCTTGGAAACTTTAACATTGCTGCATTCTGGTCATCCATTTCAGGATTAGGGAACAATGATAAGTTTCAAAGTGAATTGTTCAAGGCCACCTCCATTAAGAACCTCAATCTGCGCTACATCCAAAAAATAGTTGCTTGTTCAGTATGTGGCGGCCATGACACCACAAACACCTTAGTGTTTGAGCTACTTCTCATGCACTGTATGTTAGCAGGGACCCGGTTTTCTATGGCGGGCATATCCATGGACAATTGGAGCCGTGTGCACACTCTCAAGCATGGGCATTTACTCTGTGGTGGCCTAATCACCCCTATCCTTGAGCATCTGAAAATTTAAACATAACATTTACTAAGCTCAATCCGAATGAGTTGGATTCCAACTCCTTACGTGTGGCAAAGTTCCTCATTTAGCACCACTAGAGGAATTGGTTAAGAATTAATAATCAAATATTCCCACTTCCCAAACCCAAGCTTATGCATTTCCATGATCTCACTGACACAGAGAATTTGTTGTTGAATACTCCTGAACATTTGCTTTGGACCAAACCAATTCCATCTCTTGAAAGAGAGGGAGTAGGAGCTAGTATAATCTAGGAAGAATAACTTTTGGTGGATTTACTCCGTCGATGTCATAATTTTTTATACAAAATAAACTTGTCTACACATAACATATTTCACACTACGATTTTGCATTGGTACGCTAAAGTCTTCAACTTGATATATAAGTTAGATGATACTAAAGATTTGATAGCAATACATGGAAATAATATGTTGCACTTAGCGGCTAAGTTAGCTCCACAAAATCAGTTGAGTTGCATCATGGTATTGTTTTGCAAATACAACGAGAAGTTCTATGTTATAAAGTATTATATTAAATTTTCTATTACATTTTCAACTATTACTAGTCAATTAGTGCATGAAGGAACGAAATTTTCAACTTGATTACACATGAAATAATTTGTGCAAAATATTTTAAGAAATTGATTAGCTAATTTGTACAAAACAATATTATCAATGCTCGAAAAATGCAACTTGAACTTTTCCTGAGCATATTAACTACATATAAGATGGGGAGAAATTGGTGAAACAAACTACCTAATTATGAATGCTTGTTGTGACTATGCAAATCCCCAATGCGTTGTCATGACGATCTTCATTGTGCTTGAATACGTCAATAATACCAGTAATTTAATTTTGGAGAAAAAGTGTGTTTATGATTTTCCTGATATTAGAGGCAGTGGCAATGCTCTGAGAACGATGTCATTCTTGTTGTTGGTTGGAGCGATGATGCTCTTCGTTTCAATAGTGACGATGATGATAGTAATCTATTTGTTTTAGTTATTTCTGGACATGGATGGACAACGGTGACACTTGTTGTATTCTTTGGCAGTGTGCCAATTATGTATGTGATGTTGAAATATCCCTAGCTAATGACTATACTACATTGTACAGATAATTGCACATAGCTATTTCGATCATACGATTGATTGCATAAAATTAATTGAAGATGTGATATTGACTATTTTATCTATACGCATGTTTTGGGGCCAGGCCCTCGAGGCCCAAGCCCGCTAATTCATCGGCCCAAAGTTACAGTCCCACCCGGAGCAACAAGAGATCTAAAATCACCTAAGGTAGGAGGTCGCCACCTAACCTCCTTGCTCCTCGACACCGAGCACTATCAGGGGTCGGTGGAGAGGGTGAAGAAAAAATCCCTAGAAGCCCAGCGGCACACGACCGTTGGAAGCCCTAACCGACCACGAGAAACCCGGAGCCGCTCCGAAAATTGCGACGAGCACGAGCTCGCCCATAACTAGGGTTAGATCAGTTTTCTCACCCCTATCTTGTCTATAAATAGGGGTAGAGAACTTGATTTTCGATATCTTTTTACGCTCAGAAAATTCATGTTGTAACGCTGCCGAAATACATCCAGAATTCTTAAATCGAATACGCGTTTCATCTTGTTAATTTACGCATTTTCTTTATTTTTTCATCGTGATTCTCTTTAATCTTACGCTCTGACAACTATCCTCTTTGTTATTATTTGTTATCGTTTACCAAATTCCAAGGGCTCCATTATCCCGATAAATCGAACCTCAACGAGAGAACCGGCAACCCTCCTACCACCCTCCTACCAGACCTGACCGAGCGATCGTGCTCATTCCCACGGAGAAATTAATTCGGAGGACCCAGCAAGCCACCGATTTGCAGTCTGTGCCGCCGGAGGTATTGAATGCAACATTGGCATGCCTCGCCAAAGAACTGGAAGATAGTCGGCGTCAAATGAAGGAGATGGATACCCGTGTCATGGAGCTCCACGCCATGAATCATGAACTGCGGAAAGAAAACCATCAATTTCGTATAGAGGTGATCGCCCCCTGTAGACACATAAAAATTCACAACAAATCAAATCGCGCCAAGTGGATTTTATTAATTAAATATCAATTTATTTAATTTTTGGAAATTAATTTAATTAATTTTCCAAGTTAAATAAATAAGAAAATGATATTTGATTTTCTATCCAATGAGAGGCCAACATGTGGCAAGCTCACCCAAAATGAAATGCATGGGATCACCACTCAACCAACCAATCAAGTCTTGCCACCGAAGCCCTACATCTCTCCTTTTTGCCTATAAATAGTAGTCATAATTGAAGAGAAAAGGAGAAGTGAAGTGAAGTGAAGGGTGGATAAAGTTGAAGAGCTCAAGGTTGAAGGAAGAATTCTCTCCAAAAGTTCAAGGCATTCATTTGAAGATTTGAAGGTGTTCTTCGTCATCTCCAACGCGTTCTTCATCAAAAGTCAAGCAATTCCTACATTGATTCAGAATCAAGGCTCGTAGCCCCCGAAGAAACGTTAGAAGCCCTCCAAATTGTTGAAGAAGAAGATCAAAGATTGAATTCAAGAAGAAAAAGAAGATCAAGCTTCAAGGCCACGAAGAACAAGGTCGATGTTCTTCAAGAAATCGTCCAAAAATAACATTTAATCCAAAAGCAAGGTGAAAACCCTTTGGATTAACGTTATAAAACTTCAAGATCAAGTTTAAGAGGATCGACGGAGCCAAATTCTGTTGAAGACCTCGAAGAACACTCAAGAAGAGAAGAATCAAAGGAAGAATAGAGATAGAATCCACAAACTTGTACTTTTGATCCAAATTGAAATTGAATTGCACCCAAATTTCATGTTTATATAATTAAATACTCCCTCCGTCCCGGTGAAGTAGTCTCTTTTCTTTTCGGCACGGGAATTAAGAGTTGTGAGTGTAGTGGAATTAATATTTTATTGGTGAGTGTGAAAAAGGTTGCCATTTTAGGAAAATGGGACTATTCTATGGGACAAACAAAAAAGGAAAGTGGGACTACTTCAATGGGACGGAGGGAGTACGATTTTTGTGATTACAAATTTTGGCATGCCCAGTGGGACAATCTCTACCTTTCATCTCTTCTCTTCGTCTGAAATCCAAGTTCAAGAATGTCTCAGGCATCAAATACCTCAAAAGTTGTTGGTGTCATTACAAGATGCATGGCAAGACAAGCATTGGAAACTCTAAAGCCGACTGCTTCTGACGATGAAGTGCAGAGAAGTGATGCTTCCTCATCAGTGATGATGGTTAACACTTCAACAGTAGAAGAACAACTAGCAAGCATGAAAGAGTTAGTGGAAATGCTAAGAAAGCAGCTGCACGAGCAAAATGTTGAGATTGCAAGGTTCAAAAAGGAGAAAGAAGAGGTCAGCCGTACGAATGATGATGAACCCAAAGGAAATGATGGCACGGAAACACCTCTTCAAAAACAAGCAAGTGATTAGGCTAAGTCCACTTCCAAAGTTTTACAAGTCTCATCCGATGGCTTCATTCAAGTGGATCAACTTAAAGAATTCATTGAAGGAACCTTGAAGACAAAGTTTGAAGAAAGCTCCAAGCCATCATTAGCTTACTCCAAGCCATACACCCAAAGAATTGACAATTTGAGGATGCCCATGGGCTATCAGCCACCAAAATTCCAACAATTTGATGGAAAGGGAAATTCGAGACAACATGTTGCTCACTTTGTCGAAACCTACAACAATGCTGGAACATACAAAGATCACTTGGTGAAGCAATTTGTGCGCTCTCTTAAAGGAAATGCTTTCGACTGGTATACGGACTTGGAACCAAACTCAATCGACAGCTGGGGGCAATTAGAGCACGAATTCCTTAACTGCTTCCACAGCACAAGAAGAACAGTCAGCATGGTGGAGCTCACAAACACCCGCCAATGGAAAGAAGAGCCTGTGATTGACTACATCAATTGGTGGAGAAACCTATGCTTAAATTGTCAAGACCGTTTGTCAGAGACTTCTGCAATTGAAATGTGCATCCAAGGAATGAAGTGGGGTCTTCAATATATTCTTAAAGGGATTCAGCCGAGAACTTTTGAAGAATTGGCTACTAGAGCTCATGACATGGAACTAAGCATGGCTGCAAGCGGAATGAAAGAACTTCCAGTTCGAGAGTTTGGCAAATATCAAGAAAGAAAAGACTTTCAAAGAAAGGGCAAGCCGTCCAATAAACCTTTGACAACAGAATCTATGGCAACTAAGGTAACACCCATCACGTTCCGAAAGAAGGAAGTCAACAAGGATAAGCGGAGGGCGCCACAAGAAAGCATGCCAAGAAAATTGTCTCTTAAAGAAATGCAGCAGCGAGAATATTCTTTCTTAAACTCAGATGTAACAGGGATCTTTGATGATCTACTCCAAGTGGGGCTCATCGAGTTGCCAGAAATGAAACGTTCGGAGGAAGCCAATCAAGTTGGCAATCCCAAATAATGCAAGTACCACCGATTGGTTGGTCATCCCATTTAAGATTGTTTCATATTCAAAGATAAAGTCATGCAATTAGCTCGCTGATAAGCTCGTTTTTCTACTCACTTATCGCATTGTTTTTCTTTTCTTTTATGCACTTTAGTTTATTTTATCTAATAAATTGAGCATGAGTTTGTAGTGGACGGTATTATGCTTGTGGTAGATGACTATGCAGGAAAAAGTGGTGAAAAATGAAGAATTGATCATGAAGATGAAGGAATTCGCCAAAAGAAAGTGTTCTGTTTCGACCGAGTTGAAGTTCAACTCGACCGTGGTGGAAAAGATGAAGCCCGGCCGTGGCAGAATCAATCCCGGCCGAGACAGAAGCTCGAGATGAAGCCAAATCGGGCCAAAGGAAGAT
>JAPKLW010001512.1:5568-70522 GCA_026898455.1 Plectranthus barbatus | reverse complement strand
TCTAAGCTATCAACTGGAGAAGGGAAACTTAGCCAGATTTCCCAACACTTTGTGTGTTTGAGACCGAGAGGAGATAACCACTAGTTAGTAATTTAGGATTTAATTGCCCGACCAAGGAATTAATTCCACATTAATAGTTTTTTCCACCAAAATATCTTTTCTGGGTTTGAATGTTTGTTTCTTGCATGTTGATCAGGTTGGTTGAATTCCCTAGAATCTGTGCTTTTTAATATTTGTTTTTCTCTCTTTAATTAATTGTTTTGAAAAACCCAAAACCCTTAAAATCGATTTGCCCAAACAAAAGTTTTGAAAACCATATTCAGTACATGATTCTCCCTCGTTGCACTATCTCTGTGGGATCGACCAACCCTTGGGTTGTCTATAAATTTATTTGTCCTATGCTATAATCTGTATGCAGGTTTTTGCATCGATCACTCGCCAAGGAAAAATATCACTCGAAGAGGAAGCTGCCACTGTAAATGTAACCACATTCAAGTCTGGCAATGTGTCTGGTGAGGGTTCAAAACAAACAAAGGATCAACTCCTAACAAAGGCTGAAGCAACCACTGAGAAGTATGTGTTTGCAATAACATTCACCAACGACGACTTGGAACTAGGTTCAGATTTCCATAATCGGCATTTGTTCGTACGTGGTTACACTCGTGAACAAAAAGTGAATAGGATACTTGTGGACGGAGGATCTGCAGTCAACATCCTGCCTTTACGTGCTTTCAAGAAGTTGGGGATTTCCATGGATGAGCTCTCGGACAACCGTTTGATGATTCAAGGATTTAATCATGAGGGGCAAAGAGCTCTTGGTACAATAGTCTTGGACTTGTTGATAGATGACATGACAACCATAGTGTTGTTTCACGTGATCGAAGCTAACACATCGTACAACATGCTCCTTGGACGACCATGGCTGCATGAAAATGGAGTCGTCCCCTCGACTTGGCACCAATGCCTCAAATATTGTCAAGATGGTGTGGTAAAGAAAATAATTGGAGATAGCAATCCTTTTATGGAGTCTGAATCACATTTTGCAGATGCAAAATACTACTCGACAAGCAAAAAAGGAAGCAAAGCCGACGAAAAGGTGGAAAATGACAAAGGCAAAGCTCCACTTGTGAAAAATGAGTCATTGGAAGGCCTGACGCTACCTTTGACAAAGATCGATGCAAGCAGGCCAGTTCCACCACCACCTCTTGAAGGGTTTGTTCGACCTGTTCATGGCACTATGGTTGAGCATGGAGAAATCACTGAGCAAGAAATCACAAAGAACTATGGCCCTAAAGCATTTTCACTCCTTGTCAAAGCAGGGTATGGCTCGAAGCAAGGAAAATACGACAAGAGTATAGCAAGCGAGCAAGTCAAAAAGATCAATGTCAGTCAAAAATCTTCGAATCCAAGTTCCACCTTCAAGAAAGGATTAGGATTCACTCCTCAAGCCCCAATTCGCATAGCTATTAAAAGAGCCAATGTCCACTACATCGTTGAAGGAGAAGGATCATCAACAGAAGATGTACTAAGTGGAAGCAAGAAAAAGGAGTTGCGAACATCGATGTTTGAAAGATTGGGTCCTCCTAAATACCATAAGGACAATCATTGCAGATCGAGGTTACTTAAGGCAAAGAAAGATAAGAATCCCAAGTTCGCGAAGCTAAGAAGTTTGATCCCTTCTCGCATGAAGAGACAAACTACATTAACCATATCATGTGGAAAAGAATTGAAGGCAAAGATGCAAACTGTCATTTGACTCGAGTCGCTGATGTTGGAAGTGATGAAGAAAGTGTTGCATCATCAAGGAACCCAACTTCAAGTGAAGAAACTGCCTCTTCGTATTTCATCAACTTGAATGAAGAAGATGTCAAGAATGCTCATCTGCAGCTTAAAAGGGTCGAGGGTGATGTTGGAATCAACTCGGGAAGTTTTTGAAGCGTGATAAAAAATCACGTAGATATGAAAAATAAAAAACAAAAAGAAAAAAAAATATGGAAAAACGAAAGAAAAGAGAAAAAAAAAAGAAAAAGAAAAAGAACAGAAAAAAAAACCAAAAAAAAAATGAAAAAACAAAATGAAAAAAAGGAAGAGAAAAAAAATCAAAAATGGGAAAACAAAAGAAAGACGGAAGACTCAAATCAAGAAGACAGCTCCATGACGCACGAGCCTAAACTGCTTGTTACTCCTGGCCCGCATGAGTATAAACTGTGCACGGCACTCCCACCCAAATCTTGAAGACAGCTCCATGACGTACGAGCTAAAACTGCTTGTTACTCTTGACCGCATGAGTATAAATTGTGAACGGCAACCCCCCCAAAAAAATTACGAGTTATGTGAACTACGTGTTGACTTGATCCCTTTAAGGGTACATAGGTAGCTTTGACTTTCTAAGTTTAGTCATGATTTGTGTCTTGTCTTGGAGCAATGCCATAATATGCATGGAAAGTGTAAAGCACAAGTTTGGAGAAATCATACAAACATGGTTTACAAGTATTCAACAAAAGTTTATTGGAAGAACATTCTCGAAAAAATTCATTGGAGGAACATACTCGAATTACTTGATGATTGAAACATCACTTTTATATATCAACAAGGTTTGATTGCAAGTTCAGATACAACTTTGACACGTGGTTAAGTTGATGGAATCTTTGTTCAGCCAAAGTTGGTATCTTTAGATCAATCATACGCGGTTGACCAGTCATTCATGCATATGCTTCCAGGTTTCAATTATAAAACAATTGTGAGTGTGAAATACCGATTGATTTGCACTTTCTGCAAAGTTGAAAATAAACTCAGGTTAATGGCCATGCTCTTCAAACAATTCGTTGGGCTTTCCTGATTTAAAAAAAAAAAAAAAAAACATTATGGAGCTCATTTAAGTGTTGGGTTCCTTAAATTGATAAATTATCATGAGCTTGGGCTTCTTAAATTAAGTCATGCTGGGTCCCAATTAAGTGGGCTTGAATCAAATGCTCGGTCTTCTGAACATCTCTCAAATTGGGAATTAAAATCCCTAAAACTCCCCACCTCCACATCCGACGCAGTCTGCTCCACCATCACCTCCTTCCGCCTTACCAAAACCATGCCACCACGGAGACGCCTGCGTCGCTCTGAATCTGCTCGAGCTTGCAGCAACCATCGCGGCTACAGGTGCGGCTATGGTTCCAGTCCGACAAGACCCGGTGCGGCATCATCAACTATGATTCCAGCTTCCAGATCTGCCTTAAGGACCCCGATTCCTCTGAGGCAGCAACACGATCTCTGCCTCCTGCTTCTACAACATCTCACCGCGACCGCCCCTCACCGATAAAATTAGCGCTGCTGCCTCTATCAACTGCCCGAGATGGAAGTCGCTGCCTCTTACCACTTCATCATCTCCACCGCAGCCTACTGCCACCATCTTCCTCTCTACTGCTTTTGCCGCTGCCTTTCGCTGCACCATTCACTCCACCGCAGCCGTCGCTGACTTCGCCAAGAAGAGCACCACCGCTGCAACAAGCCTCTTCCCGCCGCAGCCGCTCACTGCAAACGCTGCAACTCCACGGCTTCACCGGCGCTGGTCTGCTTCCTCTGCTGAAGCTTCACTTCGCTGGTCCGCCTCCGTCGCCTTCAACTGCTGCCGGGGTACTTCAATAAACACACCATCTCCTTCTTCTCGCTGCACCTCGCCAAGATGAACAAAGACTCCAGGAGAGCTATGACAAGTGTTGCACTCATCTCGGTCCATTGAGCAATGTCTCCGGAGAACGCAACAAATGCCGCACTCATCCCGGGCCATCGTAACAATGTTCACGAAGAGCTGCAACAAATGATAAGCACATCCAGGCCTTTCGAACATCGGTCCGGTAAATCACAGCGAGTCTTCTACTGCAGCCGGACTACACCACCACGTAGCCTTCTTCCTCCTTCGACCCCTCTGAACCGCGGCGAACTTAGCACACTCATCCCAGAACATCACCCAAATGTCTCCGGAGAGCCGCAGCTAGTGCTGCGCTCGTTCCGGGCCATCAGACAATATTTCCGGAGAGCACGCAGCAAGTCACCGCCATCAAACAGACATTGCCGATTGAGCCAAAAGCAAGATGGCGCAGCCACACTTCGCCTGTCCTCTTCCGTTGCCTCTGCCGCCTTCAACAGCGTCTGCAACTAGCTTCTTGCTACCATCACCGCAGCATCCCAACGGGCAACGAACCAGCAACACGTCCTCTGCCTCTTGCTGCCGCAACATCATCTTCTGTTGCTGGTCTACTTCATCTGCCGCAGCCACACTTCGCCAGTCCGCTTCCGTCGCCTTTGCCGCAGCTTACCGCTGAGACAGCACCATGACCGCAACAACTTCGATTATGGGATCTCTCAACCAGCACCAACTGCCGCACTCATCGGGCTAAGTTGATGACACTTCCAGCAAACCGCAGCAGGCTCTGTACATGGGTGAATCAGTCAAAAGAGTGTCTTCGCTAGCTCAAACCATAGAATGATGTCCTTGGCAAGCCGCAACCAACTGCCGCACTTACCGTGGCCCATCATTCAAGGTTTCCGACGAGCCGCAACCAGCTGCCGCACTCGTCGGGCTAAGTTGATGACACTTCCAGCAAAACCGCAGCAGGTCGCCGCTATCAAACAAACATCTCCATCAAGCTGCTTCATACCCCAGGTTACTCTCGAGAGACAACAGGAACAAGAAAGAAACAAAGGAGCATACAGAGTTAAAGCATTTATTCCTACTCTTAAGCTAAACACGCAAGCAACCCTCAACAAATAAGCAAAGTGGTGCAGAAAATTAAAAAAAAAATACAAGGAGTCGTTATTTCATTCAAGCCAAAAAGAAAGGGGGGAAATATATCAGTAAACAAGAACACAACAAAAGAGGAACGGCAGAAATAAGTCAAAGAAAAGGAAGAGGGGATTCACCAAAGTAAAAAAAGAGTCTGAGATAAAGAGTTCTGAATAACTAAAAATGGCTTACTCTACTCGTCACCCCTCTCCTTACGACATGGAAAAATCCTTGGAAGCTCTAATGTTTTGCCCGCTTTAGTAAAAAAAAAAAAAAAACTCTCCTAGAATTCCTGCAATGTTTGAAGCACCACCATAAGTAAATAAAACAGGACATGGGAGCAAGATAGGAGAAATAAAAAGATGCAGTTAAAAAAAACCAACGAACGAGGAGGAGGAGTTTGAAACAAAGAGGCAGGCAGCTTCAGCTTCCGAATGCCAACTCTGGTCAAGATACAGCAAATGCCCAAAACAAAGTCTGCAAAATATTAAAAAAAAAAAAGAAAAAAAAGAAAAAGGAGAAGAATGCATCAGTGGAGAAGAACCAAAAAAAAAAAAAAACACCACCACCACAAAAGCTCTCTATGTTTTTTTTTTCTATGGCAGCACGTGAAATGAAAAATAGTGTGGCTTTCTCCGATTATAGTCGAGAGAGGTGATAGGTGAGATGTGCTTTAGGGTTCAACATTGCAAAAACAGAGATTGTTATAAAAAACTGTCCTGGCTTGCACTCTCTCTCTCTCTCCGCTCTGTTCGTATTGCAGAGTATTACAGAAGATATAAGTGCTGTGTTGGAAGATTGAGATGATGGGCTTTTAATTCATCTCATGGGTCACATGAATTAATGGGTTGATGATACATATACAAGATACACAATGAGCCCTTATCTTTCCTAAATAAAGTGAGACTTTCTTGGGCTTCGATACAAAATAAATGGTTGGGCTCAGATAATTTCATAAGTCTGCTAGATGTTACAGAATCATTTTCTATTAAACTTGGTGACTTTTTGAGGTTGGCGACAACTTGGGCTGCAACAAAGTAAAAATTAAAAAAAAAAAAAAAAAGGAAGGGTGCCATACACGGGATTCCTCATATTATCCTAAATGGACTAAGATTTGGTCCATGGCCCATCGTGAATTTGTTGGTTCCAACAAATTAACTACAAGAAAAAGAAATGAGGTATCAATCTAAAATAAAATCAACCAAGCAAGCTCTCCAAATTCTACGAGTCAAATTCAAGAACTCCTTGGTACGAGTATAAACTATCAACAAATTCAAATCAAATTCAAGAACTCCTTGATATGAGTATAAACTATCTAACAAATTCAAATCAAGTTCAAGAACTCATTGGTACGAGTATAAACTATCTAAAACAAATTCAAGAACTCCTTGATATGAGTATAAACTATCTAAATCAAGTTCAAGAACTCATTGATACGAGTATAAACTATCTACAATTCAAATTTAACAACTCCTTGATACGAGTATAAACTATCTACAAATCAAATTTAAGAACTCCTTGATATGAGTATAAACTACAGAGATGATTGAGCCTCGTCCTCTCACAATCATTCAAGAACAAGTCTCAAGGGGGCAATTTGTAGACACATAAAAATTCACAACAAATCAAATCGCGCCAAGTGGATTTTATTAATTAAATAACAATTTATTTAATTTTTGGAAATTAATTTAATTAATTTTCCAAGTTAAATAAATAAGAAAATGATATTTGATTTTCTATCCAATGAGAGGCCAACATGTGGCAAGCTCACCCAAAATGAAATGCATGGGATCACCACTCAACCAACCAATCAAGTCTTGCCACCTAAGCCCTACATATTTTGCCTATAAATAGAAGGCATAATTGAAGAGAAAAGGAGAAGTGAAGTGAAGTGAAGGGTGGATAAATTTGAAGAGCTCAAGGTTGAAGGAAGAATTCTTTCCAAAAGTTCAAGGCATTCATTTGAAGATTTGAAGGTGTTCTTCGTCATCTCCAACGCGTTCTTCATCAAAAGTCAAGCAATTCCTACATTTGATTCGGAATCAAGGCTCGTAGCTCCCGAAGAAACGTTAGAAGCCCTCCAAATTGTTGAAGAAGAAGATCAAAGATTGAATTCAAGAAGAACAAGAAGATCAAGCTTCAAGGACACGAAGAACAAGGTCGAAGTTCTTCAAGAAAACGTCCAAAAATAACGTTTAATCCAAAAGCAAGGTGAAAACCCTTTGGATTAACGTTATAAAACTTCAAGATCAAGTTTAAGAGGAACGACGGAGCCAAATTCAGTTGAAGACCTCGAAGAACACTCAAGAAGAGAATAATCAAAGGAAGAATAGAGATAGAATCCACAAAATTGTACTTCTGATCCAAATTGAAATTGAATTGTACCCAAATTTCGTGTTTATATAATTAAATACGATTTTTGTGATTACACCCCCCTCTACAGGCGAGAAGCAAGTCGATCCGCGTAGAAATCTCACGAGCGAGCTAGACGACGTAATCGACATCGACCCTCCTCGTGAGACAGGCACCGGGCATAATGCTTTGGGTGCGACCATTGTTAGGCCGACTCCTCGGTTCCCCATCGACCACAAAAGAACATTCAAACCGAGGAGCAAGTTCGAAAAGCGTCTCGAGGCGCGCATGTCCATGTTCGAGACACTGCTGACCAGGATCCCGGGTGCTATAACCATGGACACGATGATCCCTCGTGTAAGCTACACCGACTCACCGTTCACGCCGGACATCACAAACACGGATATCCTTGCAAAAATCGCTCCTCCGTCATTCACATTGTACGACGGAACAACGGACCCCGAGGACCATGTGGCCCTCTAAAAGCAGAATATGCTGACCACCTCAGTGTCGACAAATCTTCGCGAAGCTTGCATGTGCAAGAGCTTCGAGTCTAGCCTCACCGGCCCCGCACTCTAATGGTTTGTCAACCTCCCGAAGAACTCTATCTCAACCTTTTCAGAGTTGCATTACGCCTTCCGAAAATAATACTCCAACTGCAGGCGTATGGCCAAGCACCCCGATGCATTCAATAGCATGCATATCAAGAAAGGAGAATCGTTGATGTCCTATGTTGGTTGGTTCAATCGCGGGCTCGCGTCGATCCCCCACTGCCCTCCTCAAACCGCTGTCTTCGCATTTAAAAATGGGCTCAACGTAATGTCAAAGCTCTACCGCGACCTGACCAGTCATCCATCTACGACATAGACTCGGTGCTCGCCCAGGCCTGGGTCGAGATCAACTGGGAGGAAGACGAACCGAACCGCATTGCTTGTATGAACGAGCAGAAGGCGGCCGAGCTCGCCGAATCACAAAAAAGAGACAGACCGAGACTCGAGTCCTCGAGCTTGAGGTAAGTGGATCGAAGGGATTATTGGAACGATTGACGATCGAGGAGGGATCATCCCTACAGCCGAACGCCAAGGGTCGGCGAGGTAGCCTCACTACCTTACAACCTCAGCATCGATCAGAACTACCTGGTCAACAAAGTTCTCAAAAACCATGGGAACGCGGTGAAGTGGCCGGGAAAATGAAGTCAGACCCGAAGTCGCACGATGCAAAGAAGTTCTGTGACTTTCATAACGAACACGGGCACAAAATAGAGGAGTGTCAAGCGCTCCGTTTAGAAGTCCTCGAACTGTTAAAGAATGGATTTCTCACGGAATATATCATGAACAAGGGCAAAAACACGTGGACAGGATGAAGGCAGGCAAATCCGACCGAAATACGGAACCCCAGATTAAGCTACCACAGGCCGAACGAACAATCCACGTCATCGTAGGGGGGTCAGAAGTGAGCGGCAAGTCATGCTCAGCGGTAAAAAGAGCCCGGCGAGCTTTGAACCACGAAACTCTTAATGCCAACTTCAAACAAGAACACGAGGCAATCGAGTTCACTTGTGACGACGTGCCTGACCTCGTCTACCCTCACCATGATGCACTCGTCATTTCCCTGCTAATCTCCAACTGCCAAGTAAAGATATTGCTCGTCAACAACGGCAGCTCAGCAAATATTCTATTCCTTCGAACCTTGAAGGAGATGCAGATCCCAATCAGCAAACTGGAGCCAGTCACCATGACACTATATGGTTTCAACGGAGATCAACAACAGACGGTGGGAGAAATTACCTTGCCCATGTATTGTGGAGGTCTCAACCTCGATGTAAAATTCCAAGTAATCGACATAATTTCGGCCAACAACGCGAACCTAGGGCGATCTTGGATCCATGAGCTCAAAGCGATCCTATCGTCATACCATCTAGTTCTAAAATTTTCGACACCTTGGGGAATTCAGACAATCCGTGGGGAGCAAAAAGCTTCGAGAGACTGCTACTATACTAGCTTCAGAGCAGTCTGCGCCCAATAGCATGACAAACGCGCAATCCCCGCTGCTCGGCCCGAGTCAGAAGGATTAGAAGAAATCATTGCCGACGAATCGAACCCCACACGAACGACCTTCATTGGGTCAGAACTCGCCTCAAACATCTGGGATGCACTGACGAGCTTTCTCCGGTGCAAAACCCACGTGTTTGCCTGGTCACACCGTGATATAACGGGGATAGACCCAGCCGTAATTACGCATCGATTGCAGGTTGACCCTAACTGTAGACCTATCCAGCAAAGAACACCCAGTGCACTACGCCAGCAAGTCTTTACTAGATGCCGAGACCCGTTACAAAACCCTCGAGAAGATCGCATTTGCACTGGTCAACACCGCACAAATGCTGCACCCGTACTTCAAAGTGCATCTCATTAAGGTAATCATGGCCAACCCAATACAAGCGGTACTCACAAGGCAAGCAAACACGTAGAGAAGAAGTACCACATCATACGAGGGATCGTATCGAGGGGCGATGTGCAGATCAGGAAGATTGACACTAGAGACAACCTAGCTGATCCATTCACAAAGTGCTTGCCACAGAAGGTTTACAAAAGACATATTCGTGGACTAGGTCTGAGGTGGATGCCTACCACTAGCAGTGGATAATGTAATAGTTAGGCTAGATAGAAGCACTGTATACTCTGTAATAGCGAGTGTAATGCTTTGAGTATAAGTGGGAGATTGTTGGGTTTTGTATACAGAAAGCATTTATTACGATGAGTATACATTCAACGGTATTTCCTATCTGTTAAACAAACTTACATGCGAGTAACAACGGTATCCTCTTATCTCACCGATAGGGACGATCATACTGCGTGTTGTAGATCGTAGAAGACAGTATGATCACTTGACCTAGTGAGATATAAATATTATCACAGCCGAGACAGCGTACGAGGATAAGTCTGTCGGTGTAGGCTGCAGCATAGTCGGAAAGAAGTAATCTGTCTTAATTACTTGATATGCTGGTACGTGCGGTTGCGTATTGATTGGACTATAGTGAGATGTATTCTGTTGTCTGATATCAGAGAATACAAGATCTCGATCTTGATTGAGTCCAAACCCTAACGAAGGTTCAGGGGTATGCACGGGTTGATTGTTGCTTTGACTTGCCATGGTGGAGAGCCTGAGTAAAGTGCTCGTATACCCGCATCTTGGGTAACAGCAATTCGTGTATTACAGCCTGAGACTAGAGTTAGGTTACCATATCCGAGTAATAGGATGGGGACATTCCCTGAGGAGCTCAATAATATTCATCGTGCTAAAGTCCTGTAGGCTGATTAAGTTCAAGCACGAGTGATAAGGTTTGAGTGGTACTGCTCAGGAAATAAGAGATTAATTAATTGTGGATAGAGCTTGTCAGAAGCTCCGATTAATTAATGAATGTCCAGTAACCTTAAATGTGGGGATTCTCAAGTAAATGCAGCCCGTTCTCATAACGTGGTAATAAAGGGGTAAGTCAGTATTAATTCTGTGGTGAAAAAGAATTAATATTAATTAATTAATTGTGTCCTGGGTTGTTGACATGGGAATTAATTAATTGTTAGGCCCACTTTATTATTTGCATTAGGACCCAGGTCTGGCCCAATTAAATATGCTGAAAGAGGCCCAGTAGCCCATTAGGGTTGAAACCCTAGGTCTATAAATAGACTGTTATATCTCTCAGTTTGTATCACAATTCAAATCAGTCAAAACCCTAGTTTTGAGAGAGAGGGGCAGCGCCTGTTGTGTCTGGGAGGAGAAGGAATTCGACTCCAGCTTTCATAATCACAGTCCTGTGGAATCCTCACCAGTAGCAGGATTGAACAGCATTGGGATACGGATCTAAAGATCTAATCTGGAGAACAGATTCTCTCTTCTTTTTCTCTTTGATTAATTAAATCTTGAAATTAGTTCTATTGCTAATTTCTTATTCCTCAGATTTAATTAATTCGCATGGTTGAATCAAGGGATTGGAATTCAAACGTGAAAGATCGGATCTGACACTACGGAGTTAAGGTAAACTCGAATATCCACTGCATTTAATTCATAGGAGCATGCTAGGGTTATCGTATGTTTATTGTTATCAACATCCATGCACCGTCCGGCTTATTTGGATTTGGTGATTCGGTTCGCCATGTAAATCCCTAGAAATACACCTCAGACGATAGAAACGAGGCCATCAGATTCGAAAAGATCTCCACACAATTCACTTTGATAGAGAATAGCTTGTACCGACGATCGTTCGGGGGACCGCTTCTCAAATGTATCGTGCCCCCTAAAACCGAACACGCGCTCGCAGAAATACATGAAGGCGACTGCAGAAACCATGTCAGGGCTGGCTTCCTGGCCCACGAGATGATCACGACCGGATTCTACTGGCCGACATTAAAGAAAGATGCCACTGGCCATGTTAGACGGTGCGACAGATGTCAATGTTTCGAAGCATCAACCTACCGGGATGCTGAGCCACTCCATGCGTTAATTACCCCTTGGCCATTCATGGTATGCGGAATGGACTTAGTCGGACCTTTTCCAAAGGGAACGGGGCAGAAGGACCACATCCTCATGGTGACAGACTACTTCACCAAGTGGGTTGAAGGCGAACTATTGGGAAAAACCCGAGACCTGGAGGTCATCAAATTCTTGTGGAAGCACGTACTCTGCTGCTTCGGGATACCTAAAGAGATACGCACGAACAACACCCGGCAGTTTGCCAGCGACAGAATGCAGACATTCTGCAACACCTATGGGATAAAGCTCACATTCTCTACGCCGCGATACCCCGAGGCCAATGGGTTAGTGGAGTCGACGAACAAGATGGTGATCAACACCTTGAAGAAGAAACAAAACCCGCACAGTGCAAGGTGGGTAGAAGAACTCCCTGCGGTACTGTGGTCCTATCGAACCACCCCAAGGACCACCACCGGCGAAACCCCCTTCTTATTGGCGTACGGCATCGAAGCAGTGGCGCCCGTAGAGATTATCGCCCGCAGCCCACGGGTAGACCACGCTGATGTGCAATCAAACATCGAACGCCTTCAGGTTAACCTAGAGTTCCTGGGTGAAATAAGAGATGACGCTGCAATGAGAACCTCCCAGCGACGACGACAAGTCAAAAGGTTCTACAACAAGAAACTCAAGTTCAGAAGCTTTCAAGAAGGGGACTTGGTGTTAAGAAAAGTGTTCCAAAACACCAAAAAATCCGGAAACTGGCCCCCAATTGGGAAGGTCCCTACAAGGTCGCTAAAGTTGTAGGGAACGAGGCCTACAGACTCGAGACCGCAGATGGGAGAGAGTTGCCAAACAGTTAGAACATTAAACATTTGAAGAAGTACTATCAATAGTATACAGATACGCTTACTCTATTCTAACTCTTTACATTTTTTCAATTAAGATTATTTCATCAAAATCATTACTAACATCGCCCACCCTGACCCATGTCTTCCTGTCATGCAGCCTAAGTATGGGGCTCAACACCGAGGCTTGCAATTCATCGACATTGAGCATCCAAGCTGGTTGACATCAAACCTCAAAGGCAGTCGACACTGAAGGTCAAAGGTCGGATACAAAAGCAAGTTACATGCATGCATATGAAAGACAAGCAAAAAATTAAAGCACGAGGATTGATTCTGAGAAAACATCGAAGCAATAAAGAAAACATTCAAACCAGGGAAGACAGATTGAAAAAATGAAGAACTCATGCATCGAACAGTAAAAGGAAATATTCACAAAACAACAAAGTAAAGCATTCGAATAAAAGGAGTATTCAAAGCAGAACAAAGGAAATATCTATGCGCAGTATGAAAAAAGAGAGTATCATCACAAGTTTTACAAAATTCAGAAATACAAAAATGTTCAAACTTCAGCATGCAGCTCAGGGCCCTTCTCGATCTCCCCATCCTCAGCATTATTCTTCTTGATTTGCTCCTCCTCCTCAGCTTTCTTCAGGGCCTCTTCGGTCTCCCTGTTCTCGGCCTGTTTGTCCTTGACCTCCTTCAGCTGGACTTCAGGCTCCTCGGTGTCGACCCGAGCTGGAGTCGGAGGGCGCGTGATTTGATTGAGGTCGAAGTCCTTGCAGCGCCGACCGACCGTGGCACATATGGTCCTTGTGACCATATCCACCAGTAGGTCGAAGGTCAGTTTGAAGGAAGGGTGAGAGACGACCAAATTTAGGTCGACCCCTTCCCCCAACTTCAGAGCCTCAACCTCGGCCTCATGCTACTTTTGTTCCCGCAATCTCTCCTCTTGACTCCTGTGGAAGCGAGTCTTGAAGGACTCCAGCTCAAGCTCCTTCTTTGTCTGCGTGGCCTTGAAGTCCTTCATGGCCGTCTGAAGCTCCTCGTCGAGGACTTTACAGTGGTTGCTTAGCTCAACCCTTTCCCTCTTCAGTTCGTCGTATTTTGTGCGGAGGGTCTGGGACTCAAGCCGAGCATCCTTCAGCTCGCCAGAGATCGAGGTCAGCTTGTTCGCCAACTCTATCCTCTTGTCACGCTCGGCGGCGAGCACCCTCCTTGATTGGCTCGCCCCCTCACTCGCCAAATCGATGGACTTGATTAGGCCCTTGGTATAGAGGGCGAACTTGCGAGTAGTCTGCAATCAAAACAACATTAGTCGTTGACCCCTTCATGATCGGTTTTGAAGCATAGACTCAAGCAATAACCACTACCTTTTGGAGGGTCTTCTCCATCAGAAAAGACTCCCGAGCATAAGTGCTCTGGAAATCTTCGGCCTTGATATCGCCATCAAGGATTTTCATCACTCGAACGGCGTACGTGGCGGAGGAGGAGGTGATGTCGGTCGACACAGAGCCGGACAACACCAGCTCGAGCTTTTTCTGGTGCTCGGTCAGATCCGACCGACCCCTGACGTCGGTGGTCGGATTATGAGTCTTCTTCTTTCTTCGCTCATCTTTGTCCTTCTTCTTCGAAAGAGAAGGAGGACGAGGCGGAGGCGGAGGCATTGGGGGCAGACCCGAGGACGATCCGCCGGTCACCTTCTCAATAGGACCAGCGGTCCCTGACCCACTGGGGTGCAACCCCTGAGAAGTACGGGGGGAGTCAGCAGTGTGCTTTTTCAGTGGAGGCTTCTCCTCGGTCGGTCCCGAGGAGTCCCCTTCACACAGGCGCTTCTGCACCATCATCGTTGCCAGCAGGTCTGCAGGAGATAACCCGACCATGTCAGCAGGCAGAGGTTCTTTCTTTCCTCGGGAATTTGTCTAGTGCTCGGCTCCGACGCTCCGCTTGCCCCGCACCACGTAGAATGCTCGGTTCGGTCGGGAGAACCCGACATCAATCCGGTGGTTCTCCTCAGTAGTGAGGATTGTCTGCTTGTACCCTGCAAAATGAACCAAACAAAGATTAGAGATCGAGCGACACATAAGCGAGCATTATACTTGGAAGATCCCCGTCCCCGCACTTATGGGCACTCCACCCTCGGCCAAGAACTCGGGGTCAGCATGGTTCATCTTCAGCCACACCTACAGATTTTGGGGTGGCAATTGGGTCGGGTTCGAGTTGGCAAGTCGGGTTGAGACCTAATATTAATACGTTATATGTCAACCCGAACCCGACCCATTTATTTTTTCGGGTCAGAAAAGTCAACCCCGACCTGTTTATTTTCAGGTCAACCCGAAAATGACCCAAATGATCCGTTTAATTTAATAAAAAATTAACACTATTTTTTTATTTTTCCGATTGTATCATATATATATAATAAACAATAAAAAATTTAAAAAAAATCATATTTGCGACTTTTTCCTTAAATATTATATCTCATTAATTTATTATTTTTTTAAATAATACAAATATAATATTATTATAGAATAATATTCAAATCAAATCTCATAGACTTTGTGTTTGATATATTTTTTTATTTTTATTAAATGTATATATAATTTGATTATATAGTATAGAAAATAATTTATATTATAATATATATAATATTAATGAATAAAAATTGAATATATGTAATAAGAATCGTTAAAAATGTTAAGATATAAAACTTTGTTAATTTTATCTTAATATATTATCAAATAAGACATCATATATTTAATTCGAGTTGTAAATCATCTCATCACATAAATTTTATTTTATTTTTAATTTTGTTTTACTTGATATGATTTTATGTTATAACATATACATATATTTCAGTAAACAATAATCACAATTCCAACAAAATCACATGTGTCATTTTCAGTAAAACATTACGTTTTCATTATTTTATCTTTTTTTTAAACAATACAAGTATAATGCTAAAAAAATCATACAAATGTAATTTTTGATAGGTTAATTTTGTAAAATAAATTCTAATTTTTATAATTTGTGGTGTTTTATCTACTTGATTTGGTTTTATCAAATTTATATAATGAGTTGGATGTATAATATAAAAATATATATTATAAATATACTATTATATATATGTGTATAATATGTTTATAACCTTATGATTATATTTTAATATAATTAAATAATCTATCTATATATTAAAAGATAATAGTGAAAAAACTTTTATCGCCAAAAAATAGTATATCACTTCTTTTAAAGTATAACATCCCACCAATTTATTATATTTACTATTTCTTAAATAATACAATTATACTATTTTTAATGGGACCATTTTTTTAATCAAACCTCATAGAATTTGTGTTAAGTATACTTCTTTTTCTTTTTCTTTTTATTATTATTATTATTATTATATATAATTTGACTTATAATATATAAAATAATTTATATTATAACACATTAAATATACTATTGATGATTGAAAATCAAACATATTTTAAAAGAATTGCTAAAAATGCATAGATATATAACTTTATTAATTATATTTTAATATTGTAAAATAAAATAACATATATTTAATTCGCGCATCGCGCGGGTGTAAAGCGTAAACCATTAAAATTTAAAATTAATTAATTTTACGGGTTATGCGGGTCGACCCAAAACTGACCCGAACCTGACCCAAAACTTAATTGGGTTCGTGGGTTCGACCTAAAACTAACCCATCATTCAAATGGGTTGACCCAACCCGTTAATTACGTGTTAGGTTCAGGTCGGGTTGTCGGGTCGAGTCAGAGATTGCCGCCCCTACACTGATTCTTCCACCGAGGAGTGTTCTATGAACACTTAGTAATCATAGGCTCTGCCAATGAGTCCCTCATCGTGAAGTAGTAGTACCCGGCCTCGTACCTACTCAGCCGGTACAAGTAATGCCACTCACGAAGAGTTGGCGAACCGAGGCCCACATTGAAGAACACGTGCAGGGTGCCGAGCATGTGGCACCAACTGATCGGTGGCACCTGGAACGGGGCTAGGCCGTAGGATTGGAGAACAGCCCAGAAGAAGGGATGTGGTGGAAGACCGATCCCGTATTTCATGACTGGCAAGAAGAAAGCCACATCGTCAGGCTGTGGAGGTCGGAAGCATCGGTCCTCGATCGATGGCACCATCTTCTGGCATGCAATTCTCATTGTATTCTTCTTCACCAGCTCCTCCGTGGCGAGGGACACGGCCGATCGGATGGGGTCCACTAGGTTGATTATATCCTTCTTTGCCTTGGAGGTATCAATCTTCATCGGGACATAGGAGTCCTCACTGTCCTCCTCGGTATCGTTGCCCGACTTCTCGCGGACGGACCCTTCCTCGAAACCGACGTCCTAGATAACAGGGCCAAGGTCGAACCGACCACCTTCAGAACCCGAGGAAACCGCCTCCTCATGGTCAGTTGAATGTCTGATGTCAGCCCCGATCGAACCCGATGATGAAGAAGGTTCTTCTCAAATCTCAACCGAGGAACCCATGATCAATCTAAACACTGAAACCAAAAGAAAACAAAGAATGCAAAGTCCGAAAAAGGAGGTCCCCCACAAAACAAAAAAGAAAATATGCACGCAAGCAAACGAAAGGGAAAAGACCTCGAATGAAATGATATTCCAAAGAAACTACCAAAATAAGAACGACTGCACCTAACAACCCCAACAGACACAAACGTCCAAGCGGTTACAACCCGAAACAACACCACCCAAGCATTCACCCACACTGGTCGGATCATCATACGAATTGCAAGATACAAGCAGAAGAATAAAGAAATCACACAAAAACTACGAAGAGCCCTAACCATGAACCAGCTATAGGGTATCCAGTACAATCTGAGATCAAAGGCCGATCTCAAAAGATAGAAAACAAGGAAGAAAAACAACAACAAGAAAAGAAAGAACAATTGCAGCAATCTCGAACAAATACTCAAGAACACGAACTCAAGAAGATGCCAAGCGAGCAACATCACGCTCTCAAAGAAGTAGTGCAAAATCGAAGCAAAAAATTACCAACATCAAAGAAAAATTACACAAAAGAAAGAAAGAAGGAGGAAAAACAGGAAAAATGGCGTGATCAGAAGCCCTAGACACAAGTCGAATGCCACAAATCCAACAACAACCAATCGCACATCCGAGAGCGAAAATCAGCACACAAAAACCTAGCCTCAAAGCCGTGCGAAATCAACATCGGCCTACGACTATCCTAGCATGCACCTAGGTATTCTAAGCGACACACACAATCAACAAAAATAGGAATCGACCGAAAATAGAGCTAGAGAGAGGCAAGGAAGAAGACGAGTCTACCTGAAGGATAAAGACGACGAGCGAATAGGAAGACGACCGGAACAGTAGCGCCAAAGAGAGGACTCGCTGGAACACTAGAAGCACACCGGGGACAAAGAATCGCCGAGAGAGAGAGGGAGGGAAAAAATCGTTGATCGAAAAGTGGAAGTGAAAATGAGGAACAGTTCCCCTTTTAAAATTGAAAAACCGTTCGACTTCCGGCATTTGCCCTAAAAGTTTACCATAATTACAGCCATGCCACCGCAAGGGCGGCAAAATCAAACCGCCCAAGTTTCTGGGTCGACACCGAGCACGCTCGGGGCTTGCATTCGAGCTCTCATCCTCCTCATTGTCGACCCGTTTACAAATGCGAACCATAGCCTAACACTGCGGGACGAACTCTGACGCCATTGGCACAATCAACAGGAATGTGGGGCTTCCCCAAGAAACCCATAGGTTCCTCGTAATCCGCCGGAATTCACCCCGTCAGTGCTCCCCGGAGCCAAAACAGAGTGCACGCATGAGAGTAACACTCCATGCAAGAGAATATTCCCCGGAATGATTCTGACCCACGTGGATTCCGGACCCACGCATTGGCCCACGGGGCGGCATCCCGGTGCCACCCTATAGAAGCCATATGCTTGCATTCCCAATGAATCTTCATATTGGCATGGAGTAGTATCCCGGCTATTCCCTACCAGGGTTGCTCTCTCCGGAAGCACCTCTCGAGCCCTGAGGATAGTCTCTTGGACGCCTCGAAACTCCGCACTCTGTAATTCATTCTGACAGGATAGTCTCTTGGGGCCAGGCCCTCGAGGCCCAAGCCCGCTAAATTCATCAGCTGAAATAACCACCGGCCCAAAGTCATAGTCCCACCCGTAGCAACAAGAGATCCGAAATCACCTAAGGCAGGAGGTCGCCACCGACCCTCTTTGCTCCTCGACACCGAGCACTATCAGGGGTCGGTGGCGAAGGTGAAGATAAGAAACCCTAGAAGCCCGGCGGCGCACGACCTTTGGAAGCCCTAACCGACCCCAAGAAACTCGGAGCCGCTCCAAAAATCACGGCGAGCACGAGCTCGCCCATAGCTAGGGTTAGATCAGTTTTCTCTCCCATATCCTGTCTATAAATAGGGGTAGAGAACTTGATTTTCGATATCTTTTTACGCTCTGAAAATTCATGCTGTAACGCTGCCGAAATACATCCAGAATTCTTAAATCGAATACGCGTTACATCTTGTTAATTTACGTATTTTCTTTATTTTTTCATCGTGATTCTCTTTAATCTTGCGCTCTGCCAATTATCCTCTTTGTTATTATTTATTATCATTTACCAAATTCCAAAGGCTCCATTATCTCGATAATTCGAACCTCAACACACGTGAATGTGTCTCATGTGTATAAATAATATCATATTAGTTCGGCTTTGAACTTTATAATTAAAAGCTATGTTATATTTATACTATCTATAAAATCTAAAAAATATTTCGTTTTCCCACATTAAAAAAAAAACAAAAAATAATTACACATATAAATATGGATAGTTATCAATACAATTGATATAATGTGATAAAAATAGGATAATAGAAATATATTATTAATATTAATATGCAAATAAAACAACTAAATATATATGATAACAATTGGAAATTAAGGAATTCTACGAAAATTATGATGGATGATTTTTCTTAATACTTCATAATTAGCCTTTAATTAGATAAGGTTTTAAGTTGTATATATTGCAATATTGTAATATCCCGAGATTAATTAAGCTAGTTATTTTCTTAATAATTTAAATAAAACAATTTTTCTCCTCAAATTGTGCAATAATTTATTTTATTGCTAGCAAAAGTGTGATTAATTTGCAATTCGAGTCCGGAAAGTCGATTTTCTAATTCGAGCTGGGGAAATGCTCGTAATAATTCATGAAGGAATATGAATCGATCGAATTAATTTTCGAAAATCTAGAGGAAGAGATATTAATTTTGGATGATTACACCATGAATTTTTGAAAATGAGATTATTTGGAAATTAAATGGGAAAAAAAGGATTTTTGCATGAAATAGATAGGTGTCCTTTGCATGTTATAATTTTGACACCTCATTTGGACACCTCAAGGGAATTTTGGCATTTAGTGAAATTGGGAATTTATGCAAAAATAGAAAAAGGCAAGTAAATCATTTTCTCTCCCTCTCCCTCTCTTTCCCGTCGCATAACACCCCCCCCCCCCCTCTCGCCACCTCCCTTCCCGTCCTTATTCCGGCCGACTCAGAGTACCTCCGGCCACGAGACCACCACCATTGCGTAGCCCGTGCTTCAAGGTTTCCGTAGAGCCCTGGTACGCATCGTGAGGTCGCAGATCGGAAGAGAAATCGTAGAGAGAAGTTAGCCCGCCGGAAAGTGGTAACTTCAATTTTCAGATTTGGTATCTCGTTTATGTGCGTATATCTCGAGCTATGGCTTTTACATTCGTGTTCCTTACCTTCTAGGGAGCATTTTGGTACCCTGCAAGTCGAGCTTTATCGCCGGAAAAACCGCGCCGCCGCCGTCACTATTTTCTCTCCGGTGAGCTCCCACCCACCACGTTTTACCTTCGTTTTCTTGGTGTTTATGCATGTATTCGTGTTCCTCGGAGGTCTAGGATCTTGTAGATGTGCATGAATGTGGTTGTGGGTGATTAAATTGTGAGATCTCGCGAGTTGCAGGCCGGCGAACGTCTCTGCCGGCGAGGATGACTCATATCAACCTACAGGGGGTCGATATGTCCCCTGTTTCAGGTCGATATGGCTGGGCTGAAACGGGAAAGTAGGATTTTTCATGTTTGTTTCGATTCGATTTAAGTTATTCTCGATTTGTAAGTGTAATATACGTTATCCAAGCATGTTAAACATGTTTAAGGTGTAGGTTATTATAATCGAGAGTTGGATTTAATTTTATTTCGATTAAGAGAGGTTGAAGCATGTTAAATTGAAGGGTGAAGCATGTGAAATGTTGATTGAGAAATTATTTTGAGCTAAATACTCAATTATAGGAGCATGTTAGGTGAAAGAACATGCGTTGTTGTGTGGAAATGAAAGGTGGGAAATTAGAATTTGATTTATTAAGTTGGTGGAAAATGGAGCATGATTAAGCATAAATATAAGATGGTTAATGAAATGAAGGTTGGGATATGATTAATATTGTTTACCAAAGGTTGAGGCTTATTGATCGAAGTTTGAATCATGAGGATTGATGGTGAAGTATGTGTTAGTTGGAATTTGTGAAGTAGAATTTGTCCTAGAATGTCCATCCTAATTAGTTGAATATTATTATGTATGTAGGAGATTGAGATAAAGGAGAATTAAGCTCAACCACATTAACGAGAAGACATTTGTTGGAAAAGCATACTCCATGTGGGAATTATTTACGTATAAAACCAAATGCGTTTTGTTTTCAAAAACATGTGAAAAATATTTTATTTTAAACGATTGCTATGCATAAAATGTTTGTGTTGCATATCTGTTCCTCTGGTTGATTCCCATCAACAGAGAGATTGATTGAAAGATAAGGACCGAGACCAATCTGGTACTTGAGCTAATCTTGATGATCCGTGAAATAAAAGGTTAGCAAACCTAACATCTAAGGTCAGCAAACCTTACGATGAATTATGATGAAATATGAACTAAATCGATTGTGTCTCAAAGCTGTGTGATACTGAGACCTTGTGCACAAATTGATGACAGTGGGTAGAGTGGTTCGTCCATTCCCAGCTGTTCATCGTAACTTGGAAATAGGCCAAATTTCCAGTTACACAACGATTAAACAAATATGTTAACATTGTAGTTAGCTCGAGCGAACAAAATGTTTTGGATGACATGGTTACTTTCAATAAAACTCCATGATCATCTGTGTGTGTGCATAGCATTCATTTTTATAACTGTACTTTTCGGGCATATTTCCACGGGGTACGAAAATACTCAGCCCCTCGCGTTATTTCTAAAACGTGCAGGTTGAAAGCAAAAGATGAGGAGGTGCAAGGTGTAAAGGCAGAGCTGCTTGTACAGATTTTGGAAAAAGGTTCTGTGATACGCATCCTCATATGCATATCACACCACGCTTAACACACACGTTGCACTACTCTGATCAGTTGTTTTCCTTCCCATTGTAATTGCTTTTGAAATGTTAACCTTTATCTCTACGGAAGTTATTTTAAATTTATTTTCGTTGTTATTAAATTTGATTGAGACTGAAAACCCATGACTGTAACTCGCCTCTTGTTGGGAAGGCTAGAAGGGGGTGTTACAAATATGTAGAAAGATATTAATCTTCACTTGAATTAATTGAACTAATCAAACAATGAATTAATTAAATATGATGTACAATTAGTCGTAGACGATTTTATTTTCATGCATAATAGGTAAAATTTGTGTGGAACTTGTATTCCGCCTCCCTTTTGACCAAAATCTGTGGCGAACTCGAACCATTCAGTTTGCTTTTATACGTGGGATTCAAATCAAATTACCGTCCCTATTAGGCTATTCCCGCTATCGCCTCTCTCTCTCGCCTTAGACGTGCCCTACCCACCAACCGATGACCATCTCTCTTTCCCTTCCTCACTTGCACAAGTTATTGATTTCCTAACGCGATATTCTTGAAGCCCTACGACTAAAGAGGTATAAAGCTCATTCTCACTTTGAATCATTCCCTCGTTTGAGAGAAAAGTGAAAGCCTGGGAAATTTGATGCTTACATTTATGAATGGCCATTTTCTCCATTTGTTTAATGTGATGAGTGAATGAAGAGAGGGAGGAAAGTAACTTAAATAAATTTTGATTGGTTCATGTTTGAGGTGCTGATATGAGTTGAAGTGCATTCCTTGTGGCAAGCATGTTCAATTAGGGAGTCCAGTTTCATGAAGTGTAGGCAATAGTTAGAAGTATGCAAGTTAACTGCTCTATGAAATGTCTCAAAGAATTCCAAACCATAGATGATGGTATGCATGTTGAGCTGAGAGCATGGATGGGCGTGGAGTTATATTTGCTGGCTCATTTATTATATCTTGCTTAGATTCATTGATTATTTCGCCCTCTTGCCTGCAATGCAAATATTTGGCACGCTTCTTTGTTGCTTCGCTCTTGCTTGTTTGAGTCCGTGCAGGATACTAAGAGCTCAACTCTGAGGTGGATCATGTGACGACATTCCGGAGTGAAATATAACTTTGACCACTGCATTCCTTCTTTGAGAAATCCACGAAAGAATGGCGAGTTCGAACTCTCCAACCACGTAGTCCATAAAGACACGTCTCATCTTTTGAAGGAAGTCGTAAGATCTATTTCTCCATAATGCATCAATCAGAATAAAGTTGTTAAATTATTTTTCATTTTTACGATGATTGGTCCTTTGGTGTTCTTTGTTATGTTGCCTTTGCTTTTATTATTATGGAATAGGTTGCTCCCAGTTCGCAGCACTGATGAAATGGCGTGTACCCTTGGATAAGAATGGCAGCGGAGCATAAAACAAAAGCATAGGAAGAATACATGCTCCTACAACTAAACTGCGGTGAATCAACCATTGAATTTACAATATGGGGCAAAAAATAAATCCCACGAAGCACAACTCCCATCTGAATTTTGAAAGGTGGTCTCCCATAAGAAAAAAAAATCAGAGACGACAACAACAGAGCCGAAGTAACCTCAAAAGGGAAGCTCCTTATTCTCTACTTAAGTTTACTCAATTTTATTGGGAGTTTGAAGTGATTTACTTAATTTGCTAGCAATTCTGGCTTATGAATATGATGTAATTGTTGAATGCTCTTTGGCTCAAGCTTATAAGTTGCGTCTGAGATGCGAATGTTGCCTGCGTGCCAGATTCATGATGATATTTTGAAAAGTTCATCTTAATTTTTGATAGTTTGTCGATAATATTATGCTCAAATTGCTAATTTTCTTTGACCAAGTTTTGCGAATCATTAAATTTGATTCAATTTTGCTATTTAGAGTGGCATTTTATTGATCTCTGTCAAGTTGAAAGATTCGTGCTCGATCAGTTCTTAAGAACTGAATCTAATTTGGTGCTAGTACAGTTCATGCTGACAACTTTGAGAACTTTGATTAGTTTGATGACTAGTTTCATTGAACAAGTATATTCATCTGCTCTATGAAATTCGTGCCTGCTGGTCGTGGCTAGTTTCTTTTGTGTTTATTAATCTTCAAAGATGTTCTGATGGGAGATTGGAAGATTTCTCTCTTTGAAAGTATTAACTGCTAAATTCTCATATTTATTATAGCAATTGTTAAGTCCTTAACTTCGATCATTACCTTCTATTTTGCTTCTCTTGTAATCTAGTTGGGCATTTGCCTGCTTATTGTCGATCACAAAATATTAATATTCGAGGTCCTCTTATTTCTCATCGAGCCAATGTTTCCTCTAATGCAGGGACGATCAAAATAGGAGAACCACCGTGCTTCCAGCGATAAAAAATAGAAAGAGTAATCAACACAAAGAAAAACTCTACATCCAAAAATCGATAGGTACAAAGTGAAGGCTGAATTAATTGCTGAAAACTCAAGCAATTTTGGACTGCAAAATTGGAGAAGACGTTATACACCGATTTGTAAAAGGAAAATAACCTGGGCTAACTATTTGGAGACATACCAATTGGCAGCGAATGGCCTCCGAGCCAAAGCCACCTCGACCATGGGCTATACGAACACTTCGTTCCAACATTTTTGGAACCCCAAATAATATCACACCTAGGTGCTTGGGGGCTAGACAGAAGAAAGAATGAGCAGTGCAAAAAAAAGAAGAAAAAAGACCATTGTTGCGAGGGTTATCTTTATGAAGATTCAACCTCAAACTGCACAGTCGCTCGAATTATGGTCTGATTCATCGGATCCTACCAATGTGCCCACGTGCAGTAAAATTGGCCTTGCGCCACAAAGATTCAAGGTCGCAACCTGCAATCTCTCTTGGGGATATTCTCGACGCATATCGCTCAATACCCCACCTCGTCAAGCACATCCACTGCTTCGAGGCATCTTCCGACTGATACGATAAAGGGTGGCAGTCGCGCCTTTCTCTTTCACGTAGGGGGCTGGTTGAGGAGGGGAAGTTGAATCCTTCATACTAGCTCCCAAAATCGATATGATGGAAATACATTGAGATCTATTGTACATGTTAATAGTACGATACGATTACCAAAAAGAAAAAGAAAAATAAATATACTCAGCTCCATCAAATCATCTATGATCTCGATGAAGCTGGGGGCTATTATTGTTGTGCCCTGAAATGGTTCAACCCATTTTAGGCCCATTACAGTCAATCAAGCACTCGTCGAACAATCCATTAGATTGGCCATCTACCATAAACTCTGAGATGTACCCGGCGCCAAGTGAAGCCCGAGTCAATTTTGGTCGGTGATTGACAACTTATGGCTATAGTGATCGACCCACTTGATATTACTTTTGATAATTGATCATTTGGAAGTCGTATCACCACTGCCATAATGGTCAATCCACCCATTGCTCGTATCACTCCTTGGACACGGTAACTCAGCGTCATAAGATGCGATTCAATAACAAGAAGCGATCGTGCCAAAAAAAAAAAGAGGTGAAAATCCATCGATCGACAAGAAGTCAGCTTTATTAAAATAAATAAAATTTCAATGAAGCTGGGGGGCTGTTGTTGAGCCCAAGAAATGATACATCATTTCTTACTCATTTATTCATGCCAACGAGACCAAATGCACCCCAAGCGGTTGGATCAATAGAAAGCGATTTAATCGCTAATATTTAATTTTTGACTTGGGGAGCGATCGAAAAGGTTGAACAGTCAGCAAGTCCAAGAAGAGTCAATTCGCATAGATCTTGGAGTCAACATTAAAGAGAGTCAAACCCGAAGGAATTTGACTCAATCAAATCAAGACAAAAAGGAAAACAGTAAAAAGCTACAACGATTGGAGAAGCTTACCTTTTATATAAAATTGTTTGCTTATAAATAGTGGAAAAATTATTGTAAAAAGGGATATTTTTTCATTTCTTGAACTGAATAATGAAATTCTCTTTTCTTTTCGAGTATTCAATGTTAAAGGTTAATCCACAAATTCTCACGCATCAACAGCTAGAAAAAGTAAAATGACAAATTCTACTTTGTTGGATCTTATTACAATTGCATCCATTACTACTTGCTAATTACTAAATTGACCTCACTGTTCAATTTTACACCTTATTAATCAAAATAAAATCACAAACATATTTCAAACCATTTTTCTTAGTTTCATTTTTTAAATTTTATTAATTAAGATTTAGTCAATAATTTACTGATTCCAAATCACAAATGGGCAAAAGAAAATCACAAAAACATATCATAAATCATTGTATTAACATTTTTTTATTTGATCGCAAATTTTTTTTAAAAAAAAGAACAAAACGTAAACAATTTTTTATTTCAATCGCAAATTAAAAAAAAAAAAACGCAAACAATCTGTATAATTATTTGTACAAAACACAAAAAAAAAAAAAAATTACATTCTTTATGCAATCGCAAAAAATGAAAAAATAATTTGTGTTTTATACAAAATACTATAATTTATAATTGTGTTTATACAAACTGTTTGTGAATGCACAAATAATATTTAGTGTTTATACATTTTTTTTATAATATACAACTTGTATTTTGTACAAAACACAAAAAAAAAAAATAGCCAGCAATTTATAATTATTTTTCATTCTTTTATTTTTCTCCATTCAAATTGCAACCATTTTTATTTTTTAATTAATTTATTTAAAATATATATAATTAAAATTGGATTGAATATCAAAATCAAATTAGGTAAATATATTTTTAATACTAATTAGAGTAAAAAAAATTGAATAATTACAATGATGATTGTAAAATTAAAAAACCTGCAAAAAATAGATTGATAATAAGGACATTTGTGAAAGTTTACATGAATTTGGATATTCTTTGCATATATACATAAAAGTGGTTATTTAAGGTTTTTGGATAAGGAAAATGACTATTTTTATATATTTACAATTAAAATAATGTAGGAAATTAAATTATGACATCATGGCATTTAATTTGCATACTAGGTTGAAACAAAATTGCAAATTATTTTTGGTATTACATCTCTTCTCCGCGACATTTGCACGTGCCGCAGCCCATTATGGAGTAAATGATTTCTTTTTGTTTTATTTATAAACATAAATGAAACATATAATACAATCACTAAAATAATGTTGCCACTTTTTAGTATTTAGAAATTAGTGATGATAATAAATCCAAAGAAAAAGTGGGTTTTTTGGGAAGATAGTTTGGACAAAGAAAATTAAGGGATTTTTTTTTTTTTTTTTACATTTTAAGGGTAGGAGACAAAAATGGTCATTCAAATAATATTTATAATTTAAGATAGACATCTGCATGAAACGTGAGATACATCATTAACTTCTAGGACGTGATTTTTATATTTATAAGATCCTATTTATTATTTCAAAGATTAATTTGTAAATTAAATAACTTAAAAGAGAAGAAAAACATAATTGAGAGGGAAATTTAGATGGTGTCACAAGAAACACCCATTTTCTTAGTCAAATATTTTTGGGCTGCACTAATAAAAATGTGGTTTTTTTAGCAAAATAAAAATGTAGTTTTAAGTTTTATTGCAGCCCATTCTTTTTGTTTTTCTGCACTGCGTTGCTCCGAATAATATACGAGTGGGCCGATTTCTCAAATCTTAATATTTCATCCAAAAGCTATACAAAATAAATCAGAAAAATGAGTATTATCAATTTACTGAGTTAAAAATAGTTTAGTAATACGGTATAGATTTATTTTTATTTAATACACCTCTCACCTCCCTAGGAATGGACTAAGACCAAATATTACACATTAGATCAAAATTGATTTATAAAACTTGGGGTTCATTGTGTAGTAATTACTTCATTGTAAGAGTAATTAAGTTATTAATCTTCATAATGTCTCTATTCTACAACAAATGTCTAGTTTTCATCTCATTATTTTATCTCCACTAAAGTTTTTATAAAATTTTAAATAATCAGTAAGTTGTTTTTCACGTATCATATATTAAGTTAAATAAAATTTAATAATCTTTCAAACAAAATTTTATTATGTTTGGAAGTGATTTATTCCTTTAGACGTAAGATTCGTTATTGGATGTGAATTTTCATCTAAAAAGGTATACAAAATTTTGTACTGCATTGTTATTAAGTTCATTACATTTATAATTTTGACTTCATCAAACGTCATTTATTATTTTTAGCCTAATAAAAAGAATTATATATGATTGTTCTTAAATTTAGGGAGATGCTACTATTTCAAATCTAAATTAAGGTTATGTTGGTCCCGAAATCAGAGTAATGAATAATGCAGCGGAAAGTAAGTATGTAATGCACTTGTTCTCCGAAACTGACTGAAACTCAGTTTCCGGTTTAAGAAAGTAAGTTTTAAGCTCAGTAAGTTCTTAAGTAAGTTTCGCATAAATACTCTTCAATACTTAGCCAAGTATATCGGCTTGCCGTCCCTACCAGTTTAGGGTTTTCGTAGTCTGCATGACTCAGGTGATATCTCTATGATATGGTGACGAAGCTGGCTTGTCCGCTCTACCGTTTTCTCTGCTTAGCGTCGTGATTAACTTAGTTTTACCTTGCTTTTGTCGTTGTTTTTTCTCCCGCAGTTTGTTTTGCTCTACCCTGCATGTGACTGTTCATATTCTTCGTTGTTTCTTTTTTGGATTCTGTTGTGTCGCTTCGTCTGACTCTTTTCACGTAGTAATCTCCTTCTGTTTTTCCCTATTCCCGGTAGTGCCTGTTCCGATTTCTCGTTTTGTTGTCATTTCATCTCTCCTCTCAACTGTGTTTTCTGATTTATTCTTGTCTTTTATCCCCTACAGGTGTTTCTTTTCTCGTTTTTTTCTTTTTCCTTCTCTCTGACGATGTAGTGCTTTGGTGGTTTCTTCTTTATCTTCTAGTTTTCTCATTGCTGCACGTAGTGGCATCGCAAGAAAGTCTCCGTCGAGATTCTCTTCTGGGGGGTGTATGGCGCAGGAGGAAGAGGAAGTGTTATGTATAGAGGAAGTGAGCAGACCAAGTGAACATGCTCGGGATTGGTGTCTTCTGGGGAAACTTTGGACAAGAAAAGCTTTTAACAGTAAAGCATTGATGGAGACGATGAAAAAGATCTGGAATCCCAAGAAGGAGCTAATATGTGCTGAAATAGGAGAAAACCTATTCTCCTTTAGGTTTCAGTGTAAAAGAGATATGGAGAGAGTCCTATCAATGATCTCATGGCATTTCAATAAACACATCTTGGTCTTAAAAGAAATTACAGAAGAATCGCAGCCTTCAGCAATAAGTCTGGATTCAGCGTCATGTTGGATAAGGCTTTATGATTTACCAATCAAGGCTCGAGATGAGAGCACAGTCATATCCATAGGTAGCAGGTTTGGGGTAGTGGAAGAGGTGGATAAAAATTCAGACCAAGGATTGACCAGGAGTGTGAGAATTAAAATGAGGATAGATCTAAATAAGAGTTTAAGGAAGGGCACTAAGATACGGATTGGAAACGGTGAACCATTGTGGATTTCGGTGACTTATGAAAGATTGCCAACTCTATGTTATTGGTGTGGAAAGATGGGGCATAACTATAAAGAGTGTGATGAAATAGAGCAAGAACAACTAGTGAAAATTCAGGGGAACGAAAAAATATTGCCATATGGTGACTGGATTAGATCTTCCCCCGGCAAAACAAATTATCACGTTTGGGAAAAGGAAAAAGAGAGGATAAGAAAGGATCTATTTAGTAGGGAGGAAACTTCTATGGTGGGAATAGATAGTTTAAAGGTGGGAAACAATGGAGAAGAGGTGGAAAAGAAAGAGAAAATGTTGCAGCATATTCCATAGAATAGATAGTTTAAAGGTGGGAAACAATGGAGAAGGGGTGGAAAAGGAAGAGAAAATGCTGCAGCATATTGAAAGAAGGATGAGTAAAATAGGTGTAGCAGAGAAAGTGGAGAAGGGAAGAGATTACGAGGAAAAAAGGAAAGATCAAGAAGGGGAACCTGGAAGTATTGGGGAAAGAAAAGAAGAAAAGCAGAAGGTGAAAATACAGGAAGAGAGTAAACTGGTTCAGGCACATTCTTGCTCTATCACCAGCCAGATCCAAAATAAAACAAATTCTCCACTTTCAGACCCTCTTCTAAGTATTACCTACACACCAACTAGTGTTATCCTGGAAAATCTTAACCAAAGAAGCATGAACCAAAACCTCGGAACCAAAGATTATACCATCAACCAGGGAATTGAGAGCGCGGGCAAGAATAAGGAAAAACAAAAAACTTGGAGAAGGATGCGAGATAAGAAAGAGAACAAAGAAGCCAACAATGATAGCTGCACAGGAAAAAGGAAAGAGGAGTATATGGATATCGGTGAAGCGTGGGGGTGATTCTGAAAAGGAGTAAAGTGGAGAGTAACAAAGCAAAAACGGTAGAGGCTGCCTTGTAGCCCTGCCGAGAACAATGAAAATCTTCAGCTGGAACTGTCGCGGGCTTGGGAACCCGGAGACATTTCAAATTATGAAAAAGTTCCTAGATAAGAATAAACCTGATATGATTTTTCTTATGGAAACAAAGTTGAGTGAGGGTGAGATGAGGAGGGTGAATGTGACAAATCTTGGACTTAAAGGTTGTTTGGCTGTTAATTGTGATAAAGATAGTCCGGGTAGAAGAGGTGGATTAGCTCTTCTTTGGAATGATCAGATAGAAATTGAGATCATCTCGTACTCGAGCCATCATATTGCTGTTAGGGTGAGTGAGGAGAACAAGCAAAAATGGGACTGTAATGCCATATACGGGTGGCCTGATGCTTCAAATAAGAAGAGAACTTGGAATTTGATGAGGAGAATTCATGAGAAGAGTCTTAAGGAGAGCCTCTACATTGGGGATTTTAATGAAGTCATGTATAGTAAAGAGAAGAAAGGAGGTAAGGTTAAGTCTGAGTCTGACATGAGGGAGTTTAGGGAGGCTTACAGGGATTGCAGGATTGACGACTTGGGTTTCAAAGGCAGCGCCTTCACCTGGACTAATGGAAGGGTGGGAAACCAATACGTGGCTTGTCGGCTTGATCGAGCAATGGCTTCAGAAGAATGGAGATGTTTGTATCCATTCTCAAAAGTTCAACACTTACCGAGGATCAAATCAGATCATAACCCCATTCTTATTACAGCTGATCAAGATGAGCACAAGCAGGAGGCAAAAAAGAAATTTTTTAGATTTGAGAATGCGTGGATGCATCACTCAGAGTTCACAAGTTACTGTGAAAATAATTGGAAGAGCTTGAACACCTTTGCAGACATGAATGATAAGCTAAAGAGCATGCTAGAGGATTAATGAATTGGGAAAATGACACTTTTGGAAATATCCGTTAGCAAAAAGAAATGCTGTACGGAAAATTGGGTATGTTAGAGCATGAAGAGCTAAATGAAAATAATAAGGAGGAAAGGATTCAGTTGGAGCATGAGCTGATAGATATCTTAAAGAGAGAAGAAGTAATGTGGCTGCAAAGAAGTAAAACACTCTGGATCAAAGACGGGGATAGAAACACTGTATTTTTCCATCGGAAGGCTTCAAACCAGAGAAGGAAGAATACCATTCGGGAGGTGATAAACAAGAATGGGATTAGAGTTTTGAAACAAGCGTTGATTAAGGACGCCTTCAAAGATCACTTTGAGCAGATCTTCAGAAAGGAAGAAGGAATCGAAGATGAAATTTTTTGGGATGCCATTGAGTGTAGAGTGAATGAGGAGATGAACAAAGAACTCATTAAGGACTACACCGAATGAGAGGTTTTCGAGGCACTCAAACAAATGCATCCAAATAAAGCTCCGGGACCTGAAGAACTTCTTTCGGTGCTTATTAAACAGGCAGAACACGAGGGAAAATCCACGGGGTTAAGGTGGCAAGAAGAGCTCCAGCTATAACTCACCTTCTCTTTGCAGATGATTCAATCCTCTTCGCACGAGCGACAATTCAGGAAGCCATTGCTTTAAAGGAGGTGATTGAGTGTTTTCAAGCTTACTCTGGCCAAAAGATCAACCTGGAAAAATCTGAAATCCTGTTGTCACCAAATGTGAATGAGGCAACTAGAGTCGAGTTGTTAAATGAGCTGCAAGTTAAGGAGATGTCAAAAAATGGGAGGTACTTGGGGATACCTAGCATCATTACAGCAAGGAAGAAAGAAGCCTTCACTGGTATTTTAGATAAAATGAAGACGAAACTGAGTGGTTGGGCTGATAGAACACTTTCTCAAGCAGGAAAGGAAATTCTCATTAAAGCGGTTATTCAAGCTATTCCTACCTATGTTATGAACTGCTTCTTGAACCCAAAGACTCTCTGCCAAGAAATGGAAAATCTTATTGCAAACTTCTTCTGGTCTGCAAATCAAAACGAGCAGAGGATTCATTGGATTGCGTGGGACAAACTCACAGTGGCAAAAATGGAAGGGGGAATGGGATTCAGAAATCTTTATTGCTTTAATCTTGCTCTCCTGGCCAAACAAGTGTGGAGAATGTTGATTAATCCTGATCTGCTGGTTGCCAAAGTTCTTAAAGAAAAATACTTTCCAAAACAAGACATTATCGGAGCTATTTTGGGACAACAACTAAGCTTTATGTGGAGAAGTCTCAGGGCTGCTGTGCAAATCATTAAAGAAGGGTCTGCGTGGAGAATTGGAAATGGAGAGGATGTGGTTATTGGTCGTGATAATTGGATAGGAGTCGACAAAGCTAGAAGACCTATTCTGATAAAGGATTCGACAAGGGCAAACTAGAAAGTATCTACTCTCATTGATCTAAATAAGAAAGAATGGAGGAAGGAAGTCATCAAGGAAATTTTCAATGAAGAAGATGAGCAAGATATTATTGCTATCCCACTAGGAATCGGAAATAAAAAAAGATAGAAGGTTTTGGAGGTTCACAAAGCATGGGAACTTTACTGTTAAATCAGCATATTACGCAGCTTTTAACATGGAAGTTGAGGCCAGAAATTGCAGAGCATCAACAAGTTCAAAGCCAAAGATATGGACGAAACTCTGGGAGACTAATACACTTCCTAGAATTAAGTTGTTTGCTTGGAAGGCCTGTAAGGGAGCCCTTCCTGTTAAACAAAAGCTGAAGCAAAGAGGAGTTTTCATTGATCCGATTTGTAATCCATGCGGCGAGGATATCGAAACTATCGATCATTTGCTTCTTTACTGTGAACATGCGAGGCGAGTCTGGTATTTGTCCGAACTGCGCCTCAATGTTGGAAAATTCGAGCGAGCATCTTTTGAGAACGTTTTATGGAATGTTATGAATTTAGGAAGAGAGTTAACAGCTTTATTCCTTGCTACTGCATGGGAGATTTGGAAAGCAAGAAACAGATGGGAGTTTGAAAAAAAGAGATCTGACCCACACACCATCACACAGAAAGCTTGGATTTAATGGAGAGATGTGGAGGAGACAAAGGAACCAATGCAGACGAATAAGCATTCAAGGAATCCACATAAATGGAAAAAACGTCCGAGGGGAAGACTTAAGATGAATGTTGATGTTGATGTTTTGAACGAAAGGGAGATTGGAATAGCTTGCGTGATTCGGGACGAAGAAGGAAGACCTCAACTAATCTGTCAGGACGAGTGTATAGCGCAGGGAAGTAGCGTGCTCCTTGAAGGAATCGCAATGCATTTCGCTATGACAAAGGCGAAACAGCATGGCATGAGAGTGGACTACATTGAAAGCGATAGCCTCCAACTTATACAATACATCAACAGGAAGACGCTGAGTAGTCCGTATGAAGATGTTATCGTCAAGGATATTCAAGAAGTCGCTAAAGAGATTGCCAACCCCAAATTTCACCACATCCGGAGGGAAGCGAATCAGGTTGCCCACACCGTTGCTAAAGGACCTAACTGTCTTTGTATCAATTACATACCTAGATATCTTGATCAAGTTATCATGTACGATATGTAATTGACTTGAATGGAATGTGGTGTGTTTTGCCCTCAAAAAAAAAAATACTTAGTCAAGTATTGAAGGTTTTAAAGTAAGTACAGGTGAAACTAAGTATGCTGAATCTTAAAAGAAAGCAAGTAAATGATTCGGGATATTATAGTGGTTCGGACTTAATATCCTACTTCCACTCTTTCGAACTTAATCGGGAATCCACTAAGTATGATCTTACAAGCCTTCCTGTGATCTATGGATAGCCCGTTGGCACTCCATCCTTCGGTGTGCTATCGTCACTCGTCTGGAAACTCCTTGCAAGCTTACTCAATCTTCAGGTCGAAGTGAGGACACACCCCGCAGCCTTCTTCCTGGTGGTTGGATGTTTGCTAGTTATTTCCAGAACTCAGTATAGTTGACAGATGCCCGTGAGAATCAGATTCCCAGAATAGGAACTGACTGCTGTGAATATATCTTTGAAGGATATATTTACCAAGAAGTAGCTTAAGCTTTAATGTTTAGGCTCGTGCTTAGAAAAGAAAACACATAAGTGTTAACTTGAGTTAGAAACTCAAGTCTCGTGTTCAGAACACGGAATCTCATAGAGTTTGAGTAGAAAGTTGGACAGAGCTTTAGCGTGTCTTTTCTTGAGAGTACGTTAGGTTCGTAACCTTTTAAGGTTGAAATGCAGACCTATTTATAGAGGAATCCTTGAGTGTTTGAAATTCTGCCCGTTAGACATGAAATTCCAGTCGTTAGAGACTTTAAGAATGTCGTCCAATCATACCCATTCTTTGGTAGGTCTGCTCTGCTCTGAAACAGATGTACTTCATGTACTTTCCACCTATTCTTGTCAGACTCAGCTTCAGTCCGAGGAATCCAAGTATGGACATCCTCATACTGACTTTTACTTAGTCTCCAAATGCCTTGAAGTCTGACTAAGCTTGGTTCACCTTGTGTTCCACGTGCTTAAGAAGTAAGGCCTCCATACTGACATTTCTTTGTCAGTATGGACAACCCACGAAACCCAATTAAAATTCGTGTTAGGTTCAAGTAAGTTTCAGGTTGAATCATGAGTGAGTTTACTGATAGATAATAGATTCTTGGTAATGGAAGGAACAACAAGAACTCTATTTAAGGTTATAGAATCAGATAAGGGCAGAGAACCCGTATGAGTAATACGTAAACGAGCACCATTACCAACTGCGACATGATCAGAACCAGAGTAATCAGACACATCGTCGAGATGAGAGGCATCAGCAGAGATGTGAGCGGAAGTGCCAGAATCCAAATACCAATCAGAGGTATTGGGTGAGGAGACAGTACACTGGGCGGAAAGAGCCTCTGCTAAGTTTGCCGTAGGCGCGGGTCTGGATGATCGAACAAAGGACCTGTCAAAACGCTTGGGACAGTCGAAGGGATCATGATCAGTCTGCCTACAAAAGTAGCACCAAGGTGTTTTCTTCTTTCGATTTCCTCCATTCGATCGGCCACGGTTTTTCGAAGAAGAGCCTTTGTTGCCGGAGTTGTTAGAATTATGAGCAGCATGAAAAGCAACGGACGTATTTGAAGGGGTGCAATCCGACGCCTTGAGAAAGAGCTCATGGCTTAGGGCGCGAGCAAGCAACGAATCGAAGTCCGGGAGGGACTCCTGTGCCATCTGGGCAGCCGTGAAATTTGAATAGCACGAACTCAAGCCTCTGAGAAACCAGTGAGATTTGTCCGACTCATCAATAGAACGGCCGATGGCAGATAACTGGTCACACAAGCCTTTAAAACGACGACCATAGTCGGCGATGGATAAGTCGCCTTGTTTGGTCGAAAGAAGATCGTCTTTTAGGCTTAATTCTCTGGCCTTCGAACGGTGGCTGTAGGAGCGAGAGAGGGCGAGCCAAACGTCACGGGACGTAGAACATCCAATAATAACAGCCATGTACTCTTCGGTCAGAGTGGAGACGAGGAACAGCTTGATTAATTGATCGCGCAAGTACCACTTTGAGAATTCCGGATTCACGGCAGGAGGGCCGGCGGGCAGCAACGTCGTGCGTGGCGGAGGCGCGACAGAGCCATCAACATAGGGCATGAAATTTTGTGTGATGAGTAGGGGTTCTATCTGAGCATGCCAAAGGAGATAATTTGAGGAGGTGAGTTTGATGTTCACCATATGGATAATCGTAGAAAGTGGCAACGTGGGGAGGTCGCCGGTATCGATTTGCGCAGCCATGAACGACGCTGAATAAGGAATCGATGGGGAGGAGATAAAAGGCTAGGGTTTGGCCAGGGTTAGGCTGATACCATGTGAGAAATAATATCTTTTATTTCACTCAATTGAAAACGTAAATACAATGAAGTATATATAGAAGAGCTAAACTAAATCTAGTCTAAGATACGTAAAGATACAAATAATATTTACAAAAGATATATGCAAATCTCAAGAATATATATGAATATCTCAAGAGCCCGCATAAGCCGAATGACCCGTTAATTCAATTAGTTTTAATTGTATATTCAATTTTTTGTTATTTTTTTAAATTGAACTAAAAGTCTTAAATCTAAATAAACATTAATGTAAACTTTATTTTGTTGTCTTATTATTTGAAAGTATGAATTTTATGATTTTTAAAAATTTAAGCATGTATTGTATTTATAATTTTGTATGTTAAAAATTTATTTCGGATTGACCTCAAAATAAATAAATCAGATTTTATTGCATAGGTTTCGGTAATGTTTGATGACACATTTACCTGTACTTGGTCGTGGACAGATAGTTTGCGGCTGGCATATATTTTATTATATATAAAAAATTATATTTGTTGCATTAGCAATTTTTGATAAAATTTTATTAACACATATAAAACAGTATGTAATGATTTAAATATATATATATATATAGGGTTTGGATCCCATAATAAAATTCCTTAGATTAAAAAGAAGAATAAATCTTGTTCATTGAATGTTTTTAAATGAACATTTGAGATTAATTCTTACTTATTTAATTATTAGTTAAATTATGCCAAACATTATTGAAATTAAAGGTTATTTTAGTCAATATTCCATGTAGCAGTTATTTAGTTATTTTCGTAAATATTATTATTTGATACATTATATTATATTGCTTGATACATTCTATTTTATTGCTTGGTTCATTGTATGTTATTGCTTGATGAATATATCACATTTTTTTATTTAATATTCTCTCTCCTTATTATCAAATTCTCTAAAATTACTACGAAACTTTAATTAATTATAACTCTGTCAATTGTAATTATTTTTTAATATATTATATATCAAATTAAAGATTTTTTAATTGTCTTTCAAAAGAGATCCATATTGCATATACTTGGAGTTAGGAAAGGAATCAAGCAATTTAAGCAATAGATGAAACAAATAAAATTTAATGTATGAAGCAATAATATTATATGTATCAAGATGTAAACCTTCATGTATCAAACAATGAAAAATGTGTACAATAATTTAATAAATAACCGTCCAGTGGGAAAAGTGATTTATTTTAAAAATTATACTACATTAAAAATATTAATAATGGTCTAAACAAGCATTGTCAATAATATATTCAAATATTAAAATATAATGTATCAAGCATTATCAATAATCTATTGCAATAAAATAGTACTCCCTCCGTCACGGCTGAATTGTCCCGGTGACTTTGAGCACAATAACTAAGGAGTGTGAGTGTAAAGTAAGTTGAGTGGAATTAATATTTTATTATTGAGTGTAAAAAAGTTGCCTTTTTAAGTAATGAGACAATTGAAGTGGGACGGACGAAAAAGGAAAGTGAGACAATTGAGGTGGGACGGAGGGAGTATATATCAAGCAATTGATGAAAATGAATTAAGCAATAAAATATAACGTATCAATTCATAGATAAAAATAAATCAAGCAATAAAAAAATGTGTATCAAGAAATAAAATATGCACATTCAAACAATAAGTTATAGTGAATCAAACAATGGATGAAAATGATTTATCAAGCAAGATGTTTTAATGTATCGAAAAAATGTAAAGCAATATAATGAAGTGTATTAAGTTTTAATATTCAATGTAACAAGCTATAAATTAGTATTTATCAATAAATAAAATATAAAGGATAAAAAATGGGATATAATATATGAATCAAGAAATACATTATAGAAAAAAATTTGAATAATAAAAGAAAATGAAGAAAAAAATAGAAAACATAAAAAAACTGACGTGAAAAAAGAAAAAAGAGAAACAAGTGAACAAAGCACTTAAAAATAGTAGGATAAATATTTAAAATAACTACCACAATATTTGGACAAAAATGTCCTTAATCCCATATTAAACAAATTTGAAATTTAAAAATTATAATTCATCACAGCCATTTATTTTATTAGATCAGACAGATAAGATTTATTCTTATTTTTAATATACCTATTTATTATTATATGATCTCATCCCTATATATATATATGTATATATATTTTAATTTGAGTAAAAATCTTAAGTAGCCTAATTCACTAAATTAAAACCCTAAATAGTCACTTTTATATATACATTCAAAGAATGACCATTTTTCAGAAATACCCTCAATTTTTCATCAATAATGGCATGTTTTTCAATTTGGAAATTTCCACATATCAGAATAAGTTAAATAAAGTACAAAATATCTGTCAAAATCTTTATTATATCAAAATTCGTAAAACAGCATGATTTGATCTTGTTTATTTATTAAGATTAATGAAAAATAAAATTAAAATAAATATTTGATGTAAAAAAATATAGTAAAATTGCAGACATTAATAATGTAAATTTTTTAAAATTAATGAAAATAGAAATTAAAATAAGTAAATAATAAAAAAAGAAGCAAACCACATATGTATTCATAAATGATGAGGCTCGATCCAAAGGTAGAGATGAAATCACAAACGGGCAATATACTTAAATTTATTAAAATAAGTAATTAATTTTATTTAAAAATATCAAATAACAAGCAACAATTGCAAACCACTAAGAATTAATCGCAAATGAACTATTTAAAAAAAATAATTAAAAATTAAATTTAAAGTTAAAACCAGTAATTAATTTCTGAAAAAGATTAACCATAAAAAATACCCAAAATTCACAAATGACCACATTCACGCAAGATGAGCTTTTTTATTTTATTTTTTTAGGAATTTACGCAAAATTAGTTATTTGTGGTTATTCACATGATTTTATAGGGATATTTGTGGTAGTTCACACAATTTTGACTAAACAATATATACATACATAATAGTGACCATTTAAGATTTTTATATTAGAAAATTGGCCATTTTATGATATTAACACTTTTGATTTTCCATTGAAAAGCATTTAGATGCAAATGGAAGAAAAGGCTGAAACAGAGATTTGCACAAAAAGATAGAAGTAGGGACAGAAAAATCTAGATTTCATTGAGTTCTCTTGAGTTTTTTTTTTTTTTTTTTCTCTTCATTCAACAAAACCAGTGTCCCCCAAAATAATGCGTGTCTTAATGAATTTAGCTCCAGATAAGGGGGAGAATCGTTTCTGATTCTTGATGGATCCCAAGAACTCGAGGGAGGGAGGGAGGGGGAGAATCGTTTCTGATTCTTGATGGATCCCAAGAACTCGAGGGAGGGAGGGAGGGAAGGGGGGGGGGGGGGGAGAATCGTTTCTGATTCAGTGGCTGCTGCAGCAGGCTGAGCCGTCGATCGTCGCCGCCACGGGGACCGGCACCATCCCCGTCTCCGCTCTGGCGGCTGCCGGGGGCTCGATTTCCCAGCAGGGCAACTCAATTTCGTCGGGGCTTCATCAGAAGATTAATGATTTAGGTGCTTCTATTGGTGGGCTCTGCTCAATAGGTTTAAAGTTAAAGATGTGGGTGCTTTGGAGGAGAAGTCGATCAATTTTGGAATTAATGAGGTACCGTCTTTGATCAATTATTTTTCGAATCAATTATAAAATGTTTGAAATTCAATTATAACTAATTTTGTTCCATTTCAGGCAGTGAAGTTGTTGAAGGCTTCTTTGGATAGCAACACTTCTTACAGACATCTTTTGCTAGTTCGAGAAACTGTTGGGGATTGTTAATTCATGTCCGAAGAGATGCAAATCCAAAAAGGTACCTTTAACTTTTTAATTATTTTGTTAATTAGAATCCTAATTATAAAACACATGATCTATCATTGTGAAAGACAGAAAGGGTACACTAGGGTTTCACACTGTGGTTTCCACATTCTTAAACCCTAGGTTATGCATTTCTTTTTCCCCTAAGCAATTCTCAAGAAATAACCCAAGCATAAGAGGGTTGTAAGTAACCTAACTGTTGCCCTCCTATCACAGCTGCCGCACCATCGGACCAAAACCACCCACCACCCACCACTCCAAGGAGGGTGTGCGACGGCAGCGTGGATGAATGAACTGCGACGGAATAATGAGAGAGAGAGAGAGACGTATGGATCCATAAAATGACAAGAGAGAGTGTGTGTGTGAGAGAGAGAGAGAGAGAGAGCGACGTATGGATCCATAAAATTACAAGAGAGAGTGTGTGAGAGAGAGAGAGAGAGACTTAGGTTAGAAATAAAGGAACATTCATATTGCTTATACACCGAAATGGACAAATATATGAAAGCAAATCCAGAAATATTACAATTACAAACACACAAGACATAGTATGATAGATCGATGATCTTCTATCCGATTATATTCTTGTAGATGGCACGAGATGAATTCTGGGTGGCCGAGCTGGATGTACCTGGAGCTTCATTTTTGGCAAAGAGATTTGCAGCTACGCTTTTGTTGCTTGTAGCAGCAGCAGCAGGGGAAAAAGATGAATGCTGGGCAAAAAGATGGGATTGGGATTGGGATTTGGTGGTAGTGAGAGAAGCGGTTGATTCATAGTAATTTACAAATAACCCTGATTTCTCTCCAGCCATTGTAATGAAATGTAAAATGTTGTTGTAGTAAAATGTTGTTGTAGTGAAATATACAAGGAAATGCCATCATTTATAGACTTGCTTCGTAGACTTAAGTGTCCAATTTGTATGAAAATACTGTCTAAAATGAAAATACGGGTATGTTAAATGGAAGGTGGGGCATGTGCAACTTTTTCACCAGTGATAATGCATTTTTCGTTCATTCAACTAATGAAAAATGTATATTTAAATTGACAGTGGTTCATTTAATTTTGCGAGATTTCATACAGACAGTGTTACAACATAATTTGACTATACGTACGTTTTGTGCATTTGATGCTGTGGAAAATTAATAAAGCTAAATACCAAATGTACAGTACAGGGACATCAAGAACCCTAACAAGATACTCCCTCCCTGATTTGACCGGGCACAATAATCAAGAACTATGAGTGTAAAATAAGTTGAGTGGAATTAATATTTTATTGTTGAATGTGAAAATGTTACTATTCTTAGAAGTGAGACTAATTAATTGGAAAAAACAAAAAAAAGAAAATGAGACAATTAAATTGAGATTGAGGTAGTATAATTTTTCTTTATTTTAATAATTATTTACGTAGTATACATATTAGTCCTTTAAAAATCCATTTAGTGAAATTAAATTTTTTTTTTTGACTTATCCTTCCATTTCTTATAATGTTTTTTAATAAGAATTTACGTATCGTCCCCTAACACTCGCAAATTGACGTGCGAGATTCAATTTCCACAACAATTTTATTTTTCTAAAGCAACCCTCAACACTAGCGAAATTCAGTTTCTTCAAAAAATTTAGAAATCAATCCCCTACAGCAATACACAAATTGCTTCTATCGACAACATATTTCTCATTTCTCAAGCACTTTGAATATTTTTTCTAAAATAATAAAAATATTAGTATGATTTTCTAATATTACTTTAAAAAAAGATTTCAGGTAAATTCTATATTTCCTTTCTTCTTTATATTTTTTGGAAGGCTTTATCTCTCTTCATTCGTTTGCATTCCATAATTATCTAGTTATGGAATTTAGAAAGATGTATTCTATTTTATCCTTGAGTTTAATCATTATAAACAACAAAAATTGTTTGAAAATCTTTTTTTTTTCTTTTAATATTGGAATAGGCATGCAATTCATTTTATTTTATTTAGAAATCAATTCTTGTTGGCTTAACCGAATAATATTCAATCGAGAGTCAAATTCAATGGTCCACACTTAATTTCAAGTGAGAAGAAGTCACCTTCGACATATATAGAAGAAGACATCTTCAAAGTGGGTGAAATTCTTCATGTGTTAATTCCCATTCTTTATTTAATTTGTGATAGAGATTTGTGTGGGGCCATTGTAGGCGACTGTCACATCCAATTAATTAAGGGAATGCATAAGTTACTTTTAAGGATTAAAACATTGTTTTCATACCTCTTTTTATATGTAAGAAGCCAAAGAATGTAAGAAACACAAATATAGATTGCATCAACACAAATCTGGCCAGGAATATTTCTGATTGGTTTTGGTCCCCACTAAAACACGTGGAAAAACTGAAGTAGAAAAACTCCACCCCACTTCTAAAAACGAGTTGCCTTGCCCATGTGCGGGCCGGCTAGCTATCATCTTCTGATTTAAGTTCCTAAAAATTGACTAATTTTTTGGCTATTAAAAAAAATAAATAACAAAAAGTTAACTATGTTTGAATCATTTTTGTCACTAAAGTAAAAAAAAATCTCAATGAATATAACTCCATATATACTCTTCGATATTCAAATTCAGTGGGTACATGCTTAATTTCAAGAAAGAACGAGTCAAGGTTATAGAGGAACATGCGATATCGAAATTTGGTGAAAATCTTCGTGTATTAATTGACATTTTACTACAAAGTCACAAATTTGACCGACATGTCTTATGCTCTCTCTCATGAATGCTTCATCCCTACGCTATTCTTCTTCTTTGTTTTATATACTGAAAAAATTATATACTTGATCATCTTCCCGTAAAACATGCACATAGTAAATAAAATACATTTTTCTTCTTCTTATTTTTTCATTGGAGATCCTTTTAATGTTACTAGACTTATGCCTACATTCTTGTTAATGATTAGTATATAATACTATCAATACAAACTATAAAGTTAATTACATATATTTTCAGTTTTTATCAAAACAATATTTTAACATTTGTATCATTTGTCAAAAAGAAATTAATATGTACCTATCAATACTATACATTAATTTAACTATATTATGAATTCAACTATATATATAAATCAAATATGAAACATATATATATATATATATATATATATATATATTATTAATTTAAGGGTAGGAGTTAAGAATGCTCAATATTCCAACGATATTCATAGTTCAAGTCTAACACCTGCATGAGACGTGAGATACATTATTAACTCCTAGGGTGTATTTTTCTAATTATTATAAAGTCTATTTTTATTTTTAAAGATTTGTTTTTAATTAAACAACTCACAAAAGAGAAGAAAAACATAATTAAGTGGGAAAAGTAGATAGTCTCTCAAGAGACTCCACATTCTTCAGTCAATTATTTCCGGTTAGCACAAATAAAAATGTATTTTTTTTTTCATCAAAATAAAAATGAGGTTTAACTATGCATAAAACCACCCAATAAACAATAAATAAATTAGATAAGGCAAAGTGGCAAACAAAATTTTGCAGCCCATTTCCTCCTAAAAGAACTGCAGCCCATTTATTTAATTTTTTTCAACTCATCCTAATAATATAGGATATATGAGTGGGCCAATTTTTCAAATGCTTAATATTTCATCGAAAAACTATACTAAATGAATCACAGGATTATAAATTTATATTTATAGATAAGGCAAGCCCAAAGGGCAGCTCTTTCTAAAAACATAAAGAATAATAAGAAGTATTTGTAAGTCACGATGATTAGTTAGGAATGAGCTAATCACTCAACTTACAATCATTAATAGTGCACTAATCTCGGAAAACACACCATAGAGACTCAATCGATTTAAAAGGTGCATCTCACACATTTATTATGTTCCATAAAAGTATCAATACTCCATTGAATAACGTGTCTGAGTCCAACTCATAACTTTGGAGGATTAGTACCTCTAATCTCAGGAGTTGATGAGACTTGGCACGGGGTAAACATCCTGGTTCAGAGGAACAAATATGAGAACACATAAAATATTTTGACATAGTCAATCGATTTCAATACAAAATATTTAATATGTTTTGGAAAACAAAACTCACAATTCAAACAGATATCGTGATAAACAATTAAGCAACTACTGGAAGTCGAGCCTACTACTCTATATTCTCTTCAATAAAAAATGTATACACAATAAGTTAGGTAGAGCAACTAACATTTAACCGTTAGCGAGTCAGCTTCTGGGACTTGCCGAAGATCACTACTTAGGCTATTTTATAAATGGGTTGAAGGGATCTATACAAGGATCCCTGCGCTAGCTCCGCCCCAACAACTTGCAACTTGCGATGGAGTTGGCTCGTGATGTGGAGGATAATTTATCCTTCCAATTTTGTGGTCTGCGAAGTGGGGGCAGCTGTGTTTTTGGTGCGCATTCTAGAGGAGCGGCGAAGTCCTTTGGGGTGGAGGAGTGATCACTAATATTGCTACTAGATTAATTGTAATATCAGTGGCCAAATAAATTTATAACTCAACACAGAGAATGATGTAGGAAATAAACTCATGTACTAAAACATAGTTCTTAGATAAATTGTTTGAGCAATCAGAAAATAGATTTTGAGTTTTCGAAAATGAAAACTCTTCGGGTTTCTTATGCACGAGGCTCTTAGCGTCTCGCTAGAGCTAACACCGGAGTTCTTATTATCTAAGTAAGAAACCCAGGAGGTATTTCACTCAACCAACTAACCAATCAACTACGTACTGGGAAAAACTCAACTATCTTACCTTTCCAGCTGTGGCTGTGCGACATGTTTGCACATCATGCTTAAGAGAACGGGTTCATGTGGACTAGGCGAGACCGCAAAGAGTCTGTTTTTTCGAGTTATGAAATATTATTGAAAGACATAAATTAAAAATATATCCAATTTTAGTGATGGAATAAGCATTGAATATCAATTAATAGTACAAATATTAAAATTGTACTAAAATATAAATTTAGTACTTAATATTAAATAAAAAATATATTTAATAATTATATAATATATTATTTAATTAGGTCAGCCTATTAGCCTCGGAAGATCTGATTCGAAGCCTGGGCCTAAGCATATTTAACTATGTAGGCTTTACAGAAGCTCAAGTCTAACCTTTTTATGAGATAGGTCAAACATAATAAGGTCTTAGGTAGGCTAGGCCGTAAACCCCTATTGGGTAATCTAACCTATGTCCACCCCTATTCGTAAATAATAAATTACTGAACTTTATTAGATTTTGAAAATTAGTTAAAAATATCATACAAATATTATTTTTTATGCATCTAGTGGTAATATATGAAATTGCCATCAATTTTTTCTCTCTCTCTCCATATATATATATATGGACACAAATTATAATGGGAAAACTGGGTATTCTATCCCAAAGTTTTTACTTTTTGGGAATTCAATCCCAAAAAATTTTCATTAGGTAATTTTATCCTATATTTTGATTATTTCCCCGAATTCTATCCCAAAAAATTTCCATCAGATAATTCTATCCTACATTTTGATTCTTTCCCGAATTCTATCCCAATAAATTTTTATTCGTTAATTCTATCCTATATTTTTATTCTATCAATAAATTTTATCTCAAATAGTTAACGGGGTTCAAAAATTGTTGACTTGATCGTTCTATTTCATGTGATTGTCGATGTGTCACCCACGTAGATATTATTTATATGTTTTTTATTTCTTCAATTTTTAAAAACTCAATGTGGTTGTCGATGTTATTTATTTTATTTTATCTACGTGCAATATTTTAATTGGAACAATTTTAAAAAACAAATAAAGTTTTTATTTATGGAAAAATTCATTGTGGTTGTTGACGTGTCATCCACATAGATATTTATTTATTTATTTTTAAAATTTTGCAATTAAAATATTGCACGTAGATAAAATAAAATAAATAACATCGACATCCACATTGAATTTTTTTAAATTGGAAAAATCTAAAATATATTAATAAATATCTACGTGGATGGCATGTCGACAATCACATGAAAGAAAACGATCGAGTCAACAATATTTGAACTTCATTAACTATTCGGGATAAAATCAACTGATAGAATAAAAATATAGGATAGAATTACCGAATAAAAATTTGTTGGGATAGAATTACTTGATAAAAATTTATTGTAATAGAATTCTGAGAAAGAATTAAAATATATGATAGAATTACCTGATGAGAATTTCTTGGGATAGAATTCTGAGAAAATGAAAACTTTGGGATAGAATACCAAGTTTTCCCAATTATAATTTGTTAGTTACTACAAAAATTTGTTTAGCAACAAAAAAATTATTATCACTGTCTTTAGTGAAAACAAATAGTACCATATGCAATTGTAAAAAAAAATGTGTAAGAAAGAAACTATTGTTCCTAAAATAAGGGTTTTAGTAACAAAAAATTTATTGTCGTTAATATTAGTGACATAAAGTATTAATCACATATAGAATCATTACAAATTACATTTTTTTTCTTTTTGTGACAAGATAATTTATTATTGTTATAATTATATTTTTAATTACGAAAAGTATTGTTGTCGCTAATTTTAGTGACGATAAATAGCCACAATATAAAAAAACATCAAAACTTTTATTTTTTATGACAAAATGAATAATTGTTACTATAGATTTGAAGTAAGAAGATATATTAGAGTCATTGAGATATATAAATTTTAAATCAATACAATCTATTAAAAAAAAAAAAAGAGCGCACCTATTGAAAATCTTTTATGTTATTGAATATGTTAGAATTTTGGAATGAATCTTGGCCCACTTCCAACTACCCAAAAAGCTTCTCCCATTAAAGTGGGCTGTAAAAATGGGACGTAGACTAATGAATTTAGTTGAAGTGTAAACAAGAAAATAAACATCTTCATTGCGTATGCAATCCATTAAGGATCAAATTTTCATATACACCCAATCAATGGTATATATTGTTGTGGGATCAACAATATGAAGAGAAGAGTACTAAGAATAAGTATTTTTCAATATCAAAATAATTTGTGTTCCAACCTTTTTTTAACTTTTCCTTCCCATTATTTATAGGTGAAACGACTTTACAATTTAAGAAGGCTCCTATAAATGAGCCATTTATTGATCTAATTGAGTAACATTAGCTGGGATTGCTTCCTTTAATGTCGCCTCCATGATTTGTGCGGCTTTGACTGCTTACTTCACTTAATATCTTTCGACTTGGGAATTAAATTGTTACGGTCCGACCGTCCTATCGATCGAACCGCTCACTTTCCCAGCTGATTTTTGAATCTGTAAATAAATAAGAAATGCAATACTATTTCTTGGGCTCAACATATATTATATAACTATTCATAATCTTACCATTCATTTATTATGGTTTACGCTAAGAACATATTATATATTTTTTTATTATATCTATTATGCTTATGGAGTTATGGTTGTAAAACTCACTATGCGTGCATTGGGCGCTCGAGTAGAGCTAGCACGCCTAGGCAACAAATTCAAAAATGTCAAACGAGATTGATTTAATGATTTTTGGACCGAGTTTAGACTACTTAGCCTGATTTTTATATCACTGAATATTTTTTTTTAAAAAAAAAATTTTTTTTTCATTAGTTAAGTACTTTTTGTCAAAATAGTCGATATGATAAATCTAAAGTCTCAAATATAATCTATTTAGAATAAATCTTTAGTAACATGAATCTCCTGTGATCTACTAATATGTCACATTGAAATTCTATCAGTTTTTATTTTTTTTATTTTTTTAATAGGTATATATTAATATAAACACACACCCACTCACACATCCAGATATTTTCGGGAAAGTTTGAACTTGTGACCTCTCAACCACAAGTAATGTGCTTTAATTTCTATACCCGAGCGAAGGACAAATTCTATCAGTTTCATATCTTACTTATGGCACACAAAATCAATACCCTTTCATATCATCAAATTATTTCTTTTATTCATGTTGTTATATAGTATATAGGATGCGAATCAAGATACAATGTGAAGTGGCTAAATTTTTCATGTTACCACCCCATGAGTTAGTGGCTAAATTTTTAATCTAAATTTTAACTTTTAACATGTTTAATTATAGCTTGATCGTTTGATAAAATAATAGCACTTAAATTGTTTGCATAGTCCAAAGGAAAATATTTTTAAATAAATCCTAGAAACTTTGGGAAGTAGATTTGTGGGACCCTTGTATTGCTTTTTGCTGAAGCTTTAGAATTATCAAATTGATAAGAATATTAATATTAATTAATTATATTATATTATAAAATATTAAATAATTATTTTTTTCGTTTGGCTCAAAAATTGCTAGAGTCCATTGGGGATGTATCTCTAATATAATTAGTATCATTCTCTTTCAATATTAGATCATAAGTTATAGATACAAAAACGGAAACTTTAATTTCTACGGCAATTTCTTAAAGACAAGATTTACTTTTTCTTTTCCATTAATTAATCAAAATCAATTTTGAGAGTTTACCATTACATTAATCTACTTGTGGATGTATAGTTTAAGATTACATAATTTGTTTTCATTTTTCCCTAATCATCTCGAGGAAATTAACAATAATAGCTTTATGTGGCTTCGATTTCATTCAAATTATTGTCAAATACTTGTTGTAACACCGCCTTATGTATCAATCACTTCAATGGCACTATGTGTTAAAAAATGGTTTAATGTCTATCGTGTACATATGTGTTCACGGTTGACATGATAATACATTAAAAATAATAATACTAATTAAAATTAATTTATTATATTATTAATATTATATTAACATATTAATATATCAATACGTGAACACATTGACACGTGCTCGTATAGTTGTTGATCGAAACTCTTGTGCATCGGTAAAATAAAATGTGTGATTACCACTGACGATGATGATGCTGTGGCAGGTCGTACCATTTGTTGATTTTTGTTAGGGTTTGGTGGGTTTTTTTTTTTTTTTTTTGTCTTATACTAGTGATTGTCAAAGACAGAGAATTGAGATTGGATAATTGTGATGGAATAAAACAAAAGCTTTATTTAGAACCTTCCATTCACTTGGATAAGAATTTCGATTTTTCATTGCTCAATTGGGGAAATTGTTTGATTAAATTTACATATAACTACTTTGAAGAAAAAAATTACTACATCCGTCCCGCGCTATTAGTCTCCTTTACTTTTAGCACAATAATCAATGACAAATAGACAAGAGAAATTAGTATTTTATTGATGAGTGTATATTAATTTACCACTTTTGGTAATGAGACTAATAAATGGAACGTACAAAAAAGGATTATGGAACTAATAGAGTGAGACGGAGGGAGAATATTATATTTATTGCACTGGTAATGTTTGAGATAATCCGGTTCATAATAATAGCACCGGATTTATATGTAAAAATAAATAAATAAATAAATATTTGTGTGGAATATTCTTAATTCAGGACTCGAAAAGTAGTTTAACTATATATTCAGGACCCGAAAAAATGAATTGCCAATTCAACTCCTGAAAGATGCAAAAAATTCTCAATTCATGACCCGAAATATAATAAAATTAATTTCAATTTAGGACCTTAATATGAGGTCTTGAATTGAAAATTTAAAGAATCTTTCAAGTCTGGATTTAGAATTTATCTTTCGGATCTTGAATTGATTATTAAACTATCTTTCGAATCTGGATCGGCAATTATTTTATTTGTGTCGAATTCATAAAAACATGTTTTTATTTTTGACTAACGGTGTATCATGTGTGTTTTTGAGCGGATGCAGACTCAAAGGATCGTAGAGACTCAACCCATCTCGTGGGGTGGGACCTTAGAATTCCCTTTTTTAAGCCCCCGAGATGCATTGAGCTCATCGGCCGCGGCTGTAGCTGAACAGCTACGAGAGGCTCCTTACACCGTCCCCCATCGATGCTCCACCGTGATTCGCCCGAAGAAACAAATTTCGATGATGCTTTATTAGAGAGATGGAGGCCAAAAGAAAAAAGAAAAAGTCAAAAACATATCGTTGAAAAAAAAAATGTCAAAAAGACATCGTTGAAATTGGTTTTCTAATACAAAAGTTTGAATAAAGTATAATTTTATAAATTTGGCGTAGCTACGTAACGTAGGACCAATCGTGACATCTCGGACATGCATGATTTATATGTTTGTGCAAGTGAAAATCACTTATTTTATCCAAAAAAATTAATTTTTTGTCAATTTATTCCAAGTTTTTTACATCAACGTCCACATGAATTCTTTTTAATGGGACATTATTAATACAACGTCGTTTCATTTAAATTTGACAATTATCAATTAAAAAAAATGAAAATCACACATTTGCTATTTTTTAAATATTAATGAACGCCATTTAAGAAAAATAAAAATTCACATGGAGCTGATGTGGTGTCCGCATGGAAGAATAATTTTTTACTAATTATTTTAAAAAACAAAAATTAAGTATAATATAATATACTTTAATTGACTTTTAAGTGTTGGAATATTACACAAGATCAATCAAGATCAAATATTATAAGGAAAGCATCAATTGAGTATCAAATTAGCTCAATCAAAGATTGTAGTAGAATATTTCTTTCCTTATTGTAAATCATCTCAACCCTATAAAAGGGTCACCGTGTAATCAGTTGTTAATCATCAAATACAATATTCTTTCTCTCAAATCATGTCTAAACCTATAGTTCATCATGGTATCAGAGCAGGATTTAGGTCCTGACTCTGCAAATCCGAAAAAAAAAAAATATAGGCTCAGAATTTTTCAAATTCTTCATCGCCTCAAATCAGCCAAAACCATCAAACCAAACCAATATCCAAATCAGCCACCAACTCAAATATCAAACCAAACACCCCACAGATCATATTGTTTTTTTTTTGAACTCAGACATTATTCATCATAGTTCATACCAATCCCCAACCTTTCAACTCAGATCAAGGCAGATTTACGATTCCTCAGAAACCTGCACCAAAACATGACAGAAACAAATCAGAACACATTCAAGATACCAGAGAATGTGTTTCTAGCAGAAAAATTGGATGGGAATAACTATCCCATATGGTCCAGACTTATGAAGATGGCCATAGGAGGCCGGGGATGTCTTCACCACATCACCGGAAAGCCTGAACCCCCTACATCATCAGATTCAAAGTTCCCTCAGTGGGAACAAACCGACTTAATTGTCTGCTCATGGCTGGTTCAGAACATGGAGAACCGACTGATTTCGAACTTTGCACATTATCCAACTGCGAAGGCAATATGGGACGCCCTTACCACAACATATGGGAGTGGTGCGGATCCGTTCATTCTTTACGACCTGGAAGTCAAAGCAAACACAGTGAGCCAAGGGGGAATGAAACTAGAAGACTATTGGAGCAATCTGCAGACCTGCTGGAACAATATCGACAGAAGAGACACGAGTGATTTCTGTGAGAAATGCACTCTGCAGCATCAGAAGAACAAGGAACAGCGGAGGCTATTTCAATTCCTCTCCGGATTGGATCCTAAATTTGATCCAATTCGAAGAGACATCTTAAAGGAGTCTCCAATGCCAACTGCCGAATCAGCCTTCAACCGGGTACGAAGTGATGCCGCCAGATCGAAAATTCTCCAATCGGCAACAACACCAGCCGAAGGACAAATCGGTTCAATAGGGTCCGGCCTCGCTCTCAAACAACACCGACCGAACGCAGCCCGCACCGGAAACCAGCCATCCCGACCGCCAAAGGTAGACAAGTCGAAGCTCCAATGCTCCCACTGTGGCAAACGAAAACACACAAAGGAAATGTGTTTCGAGTTAGTTGGGTATCCTGAATGGTGGGAGGATAATCACAAACCTCCCATCGTCGGAAAAGGCAAATCGGCGATCAGTAGGAGCGACGAAAGTGGCCGGGCGATTGAAGAGATCGGATTTGGAGGGCTCACAAGGGGCAGGAGCGATGGAATCGACCAAGAACCAGCCGCGCAGAATAGGCTGGCGGCGGCGATCAGTCAGGCGGCGGCGCTGGGACAGGCGACGGCGTTGGATCAGGCGACGGCACTGGGGCGGACGGCGGCGCAGGGATAAAAGGCGGCGGCGCTGGGTCAGAGAGGCGACGAAAATGTCGCGCAGATGAACAGGGGGGTCGCGCAAGTCGCGCAGATGAACAGGGGGGCGGCGATGGGACAAGCGGCGGCGGGTGATCGGACGCCGGCGATGGGTCAGGCGGCGGCGGGTGCTCGGACATCGGCGAAGGCGCCGCCAGCAGGTATAGGGTTTGGTTTCACAACCAAACCCTACTTCACCAATTCTCTTATATGCCATAAACCCTTACATAACAGCCCCCATCCTTTTAAGATTTATAAATCTGACCCCATTACCTTGCAAAATGGTCCCCCAACAATCCCTGATTTTTTAATTAAACCCTCTAGTTCTGATAATTCCACACGAATAAAATCAAATGCTTGTACTATTCATAATAAAATTGTGGAAAAAGATAGGCATTGGATTTTTGACTGTGGAGCATCAGATACTATGACCTATGATAGGAATGATTTTTTAGAATTCTCAAAACCCTTACGAACCCATGTTGAAACTGCTAATGGGAATATTACATCTGTAAGGGGGGCGGGAACTATTAAAATTTCTCCTAATATTTGCCTCACCAACTGCCTTCACGTTCCAAATTTATCTCATAAACTCCTTTCTATCAGCCATGTCACTAAAGAGTTGAATTGTACCTTACTTCTTCATCCTAATTTCTGTGTCTTACAGGATATTCGGACGAAGGAGATCATTGGACGTGGCACTGAGCGAGATGGACTGTATTATGTCGATGAAATTACTCCTCGGAGCTCTGTAATGTTGGCACATGGGTCATCTGAACGTGAAATCTGGTTGTGGCACCGACGGCTAGAACACCCATCTCCTAGTTATCTTAAAGTTCTCTTCCATAAATTTGCAAAATTCCATTTTGATACTTGTGAAACTTGTGTTTTGGCTAAAAGCCATAGACAATCATTTCCTCTCAATAATACTCGTGTGAACTCTGTGTGCTCTCTTATTCATGCCGATGTTTGGGGTCCATCACCTGCTTTTAATAATCACAAATATCGCTATTTCTTGTTATTTGTCGATGATTGTACTCGGGTAACATGGGTTTACTTCTTAGAACACAAATCTCAAGTTAGTGACAAATTTGTTCATTTCTATAACATGACCCAAACACAGTTTAACAAACCAATACAAACCCTTAGAACTGATAACGGGGGGGAATTCATCAATCAAAACATGAAAGAGTTCTGTGCTAAAAAAGGCATCGTTCACCAAACTACGTGTCCATATACACCAGAACAAAATGGGGTTGTGGAACGAAAAAATCGTATCATTCTCGAAATGGCTCGAGCTATGTTAATCGATTCACATGTTCCACTTTCCTTCTGGCCTGAAGCAGTCGCCACAGCTGTATATCTCATCAACAGACTCCCTACCAAAATTCTACATCTCAAAACGCCTCTCGATGTCCTTGCCACTCATGCTCAAATACCCCCACCTCTTACCCTTCAACCTAGAATTTTCGGATCGTCAGTCTTTGTCCATATTCCTAAACATGAACGGTCAAAACTATCCCCTTGTGCAGAAAAATGTGTATTTGTAGGTTATGGGGTGAATCAAAAGGGGTACCGGTGTTACAATCCAAAAACTCGTCAAATTCTCACTACCATACATTGCACATTCCTTGAAACCGAATATTTCTTCAGCCAACCTAGCAGTCAGGGGGAGACTTTAGATACACTAGGAGTAAGTGACTCACTAAGTTGGCTTACGACTTTGAATTTCTCAGATGATGATTCACAGGTTGCCAATAACACAACAGTTCCGAGTGAGTCAATTGCTGAGACAGAAGTACAGGAATCTCCTTCAGTGCACACCAACAATGATGCTCCTTCTCCAGTATCCTTGGAAGCACAACCTGATAATGAACCCACCAACACTTCTGAGCCTGAGTCAGATACCTTGCCTGCCGAGTCCACAGCCAGCCAAGACTATGTCTTACCACCCAGAATGAATCGAGGAATTCCGCCTCGCCGCTACTCTCCGGAAAGGCAATCCCGATCACGTTACTCAATTGGGTCCTTGGCAAGAATAAAGCTCTCAGATAATGCTAGAAATTTTGAGAGAGCTTTATATGAAGAGGATATCCCACATTCAGACGTCGAGGCTATTCAAAATCCAAATTGGAAGCAAGCTATGGATAAGGAAATGGAAGCTTTAGCTCGGAACATAACCTACGAGAAGTGCCAGTTGCCAACAGGAAAGAAGCCGGTGGGATGTCGCTGGGTCTTTACAATCAAGAGGAAGCAGGATGGTTCTATCGAAAGGTACAAGGCTCGCTTAGTAGCCAAAGGGTACACCCAAACATATGGTGTGGATTATGCTGAAACATTCGCTCCAGTCGCAAAGCTGAACACGATAAGAGTTCTATTATCCATAGCAGCCAATAGAGATTGGAGCTTACACCAATTTGATGTAACTAATGCTTTCCTACATGGAGAACTGAAAGAAGAAGTTTACATGGAACCACCACCCGGATATACTGAGCAGTTCAAAGTAGGAGAAGTATGTCGATTGAAGAAAACACTTTATGGATTAAAACAATCTCCACGAGCATGGTTCGGAAGATTTTCCATTGTAATGAAGAAACTCGGATATGCCCAAAGTAATTCAGACCACACCTTATTTCTGAAGAAGCGAGGGAGTCTCTTGACATGTCTTATTGTCTACGTTGACGATATGATTTTGACAGGAGATGATACGGAGGAAATTGAGAACATCAAAGGAGAATTATTCAGAGAGTTTGAAATGAAAGACTTGGGAAATCTTAAGTACTTCTTGGGAATCGAGGTGTTACGGTCAAATGGAGGTATCTTCATCAACCAGAAGAAGTATACGCTAGATCTTCTAGTCGAATGTGGAATGGTAGATTGTAAGCCGGCATGTACTCCCATTGTAACAAATCATGGGCTTTGCATTAGAGAAAAAGGGGAAAGCACAGATCGAGGAAGATATCAAAGGTTAGTGGGGAAGCTCATCTACCTATCCCACACCCGGCCAGATATTGCCTATGCAGTCAGTGTGGTCAGTCAATTCATGCATCAGCCTCAAACAGAACATATGGATGCAGCCCTCCGAATTGTCAGATATTTGAAGGGCACGTTTGATTACGGAATTCTACTTCAGAAGACTGGGCATCTTGAAATTCAAGCCTACACAGATGCAGATTGGGCAGGGAACCCTATTGATCGAAGGTCTACTGCTGGATACCTTGCTATGATTGGAGGGAACCTAGTATCGTGGAGGAGCAAAAAGCAGAAAGTTGTAGCACTATCCAGTGCCGAAGCCGAGTTCCGGGGAATTAAGAGTGGTCTAACAGAAGTTCTGTGGTTACGAAGACTCATGACTGAACTTGGTCTTCACACAGGAAAAACAAGTAGATTGCTCTGTGACAATAAGGCAGCCATCAGCATCTCAGAGAATCCAGTGCAACATGACAGAACCAAACACGTGGAAGTGGACAGGCATTTCATCAAAGAAAAGATCGAGCAAGGAATAGTGGCCCTTCCATATGTTTCATCCAAAAATCAGTTAGCTGATATCCTTACCAAGGCGGTTGATTCCAAGAGCTTATCTGATATCTTAGGCAAGTTAGGTGTCGGAAATTTCGCCACTTAACTTGAGGGGGAGTGTTGGAATATTACACAAGATCAATCAAGATCAAATATTATAAGGAAAGCATCAATTGAGTATCAAATTAGCTCAATCAAAGATTGTAGTAGAATATTTCTTTCCTTATTGTAAATCATCTCAACCCTATAAAAGGGTCACCGTGTAATCAGTTGTTAATCATCAAATACAATATTCTTTCTCTCAAATCATGTCTAAACCTATAGTTCATCATTAAGAACATAATTTTATAAGAACGCAAATTATGTTTATGAATTAATCAAATTTAATAAATAATTTTAGTTTTAAACTGAGAAAGAATTACTAAAAAGATATTATATACCGGCCCTAAACAGGTGGGATGAAACTTGTGATTGAACTTTTAAAATTAATCTAAATTACAATAAATTAGAATTATAAAAATATTAAATAAAAATTAATAATTCTAATAGCGGAACAGAAAATCTCATGTGAAATAAATAGAAATAAAAGGTATAATAAAATTGATAGAAGGAAAAAACTTTGGATAAAAATGGATTATATAAACTGCAAATTTTTGGAATAAAATAAATAGTTTTCCTTGATTTAATAGCATTTCATTTATTGAATGGGAGAGAGAACTTGGTTACTAACAAAAACAACATATATATTACCACTTAGAAATTAAGCAGATCCACAACATATACAACATACATCTTGAAACAAGAAATCCAAATATTACAACACCACATAATTTAATAGATGATGACTATCCAAAAATAATATTTTTACACTTGGCATCAGCAGATTTCTGGGTGGTGATGGTAGTCCCTTGAGCTTGATTGTTGGCCAAGACATAAGATGCAGCAGCATTCTTGTTTGTAGTAGTAGATGCTGCAGCTTGGGAATAAGATGGGTGATAATGAGCAAAAAGAGAATCTGATTGGGTTTTGGTAGTGAAAGAAGAAGTAGATGCATTAATGGTAGACATTCTGCAATTGAATTGATATTATGGGAGAATAAAATGCTGGTGCATACAAAGAAATGAATCCCATTTATAGAACTTCTCTTCTTGTAGACTAAGTGTCCATTCAATTTTTTTTTTTTTTTCAAATAATATTGAAATGAAACTTATGTGTCAGCGTATATATGCGACTTGTATGCTAGTTCATATTTGTGAAAATCGTCAATGTTACGTCATTTCATGCTAATAATAATATTATAACATGTTGAGGTTTAATTTTACAAGAAAATGAGACCATAAGAATAATCTGCGAAAACAACAAGTAATAACTGATAGTCGATAAGGCAATGAAATGAGATATGTAAATTGGGGCAGTAAATTAATGGTTAAAAACTGAGTTTCAGTTTCTGATATCCTCATTTGATGTTTTGATAAACTTACTTTATTATTAAGTCTCTAGAGTACTTAAATATAATCCTTGTATAGGATTAATCGAGTTGTAATAGACTAGAAACTTAGATGCTGAAGACCGAGCGAAGAATCGGAAACTGAGTTTCTGATGGTGATATTCAAGAAGATAGAGCTCGAGATTTCCAGAACCAAGTTTCCATGCTTAAAGAAAAGATCTCGAGAAACTTAAAGTTCTGAAGACAAGTGTTCGTGCTTGAAACTTAGTAAGACCAGAAACTTAGTTTCTGGAAACTAAGTTTTCCAAAGTAAGGTGAAAACTGAAACTGACTTTGGAAATGTTAGTTTTCAGTATCAATAATCAAGAAGCACGTGAAACACAAGTATTCGAAGTCTGACTTAAAGTCATTTCAATGCTAAGTCAAAAAAGTCAGTACGAGGAAGTCTTATACTTGGATTCCTCGGACTGAAACTTAAACTGACAAAAAGTTGGTGGAAAGTACACTGCCAAAAGCATAAAGCAGGCGGCAGAGCAGACCAAATATGACCGATGATTGGACGACATCTTCTTTGTCTCTAACGACTGGATTCTTGTGTCTAACGGGAAGATTTCAAATCATCAACCAGTCTGCGCCTGGAGACTATAAATAGGTCAACAAACCAGCAGAATCATCATCGAAATTCTTGTGAAAAGCTAAGCCGACACTCTGCTCAACTTTCTGAAATTCTATGAGTTTCTATCACGAGCCTTGAGTTTCCAACTCAAGTTATTCTTTTCGTGCTACTGTTTGAAAGCACGAGGCTAAAGCTTAAAGCTGAAGCTATCATCTTGGTTAATATAACTTTTCTAAGTTATATTCATAGCAGTCAGTTTCCTACTCTGGGATATTGACTATCACCGGCGTTGCCAAACTTACTGTGTTCTGGGAAGAACAAGGAAACATCCAACCATCCAGGAAGAAGGCTGTGGGGTACGTCCTCACTTCAACCTGAAGAAGATTCAGCTTACAAGGAGTTTTTAGGTGAGTGACGACAGCAGACCGAAGGATGGAGGTTTCCAATGGGCTGTCCATAAATCGTAAGAAGACTTGTACACTAAAACTTAGTAGATTCCCGATTGAGTTCGGAAGAGTGGATGTAGGACTTTAATTTCGAACCATTATAAATATCCTGTATCATTTACCAGCTTTCTTTAAGTTTCTGTACTTAAGTTTCCAAACTGACTTTGAAACCTTCAAAACTTGTCTAAGTATTGAAGAGTGTACTTTGAAACTTACTTAACATATGTCTGAGCTTAAAACTGACTTTTCTGATAACCTGAAAACTGAGTTCTTGTCAATTTTCAGATGCAAGTGAATATTAATCTTATTTCCGCTGGACATTTATATACTCTGATTTCGGGACCAACATTAATTAAATGAACAGTTAAAGACAAATATCAATTACAAGGTATTCAAACAACTAGAAAAAAATGAAAATAATCAAGCTTATCATATTGAAGCACAATGAGTGAAGTAGGCCAGTCCGAAGCGAGGGTTGAATGATGGTGGGACAGGGCCTCGATAATATGAGAAGACAATAAGAGAGGATAAAGTGACACATCTTCTGCTTTAGTTTAATAAAAATAAGTGAATGTGGAAAATGAAATCAGGTTCTCAGCATGTGAGCATCAAATCTTTTATTCTATTGTCTAGGACTCTGCTTCAAACCATATAGAGATTTCCTTAGTTGACACACCTGATCCTCTTTACCCCTATCTTCAAATCCCGGTGGCTGGTTCATATAGATAATCTCCTCAAGCTCTCCATGAAGGAAAGTGTCTTTAAATCTAACTAATGTAATTCTAAATCTAGTTGGACCACCAGTTAGAGTAGAATTCTTATGGAGCTGTGCTCTACTACAGGTGAGAACACCTCATTGTAATTGATCCCTTCCTTTTGTGAGTAACCCTTTGCAACAAGTCTTGCTTTGTATCTCAACTGAGGAGGGTTGGCATTTTCAAGTTTCCTCTTGAATAACCACTTACAGCCAATAGCAGAATGTGCTTTTGGCTTCTTCACCAATATCCAAGTGTCATTCTTCTTGAGTGGTGTCATTTCATCTTTCATTGCTTCCAACCACTGCTTCTTCTCTTTTCCATTTATGGATTCTTCATAGGATTTGGGTTCCTCATCTTGTAGCTTTTTTGCAATATTTAAGCTGAGAAGCACAACATCAGCTTGGGAAAATCTGCTAGGAGGGTGAATCTCCCTCCTTACCCTAACTCTAGCCAACCAGTAGCTATTTTGGTTCGAATTCTGACTTTGACCTGGATCAGGTGCTGAAATTTCTTCCTTATTCCTCTGCACAGGAGTGGTTGGCTCTTGTTGTTTTATTTCAGGCTCTGAAGGCTTGTCACTTTGTTCCTCAAAGAAGACTTCTTCCCTTCTATCTTTCAGGAATGGCATTTTGGTTTCATTAAAGGTTACATCTCTTGAAATGATCACCTTTTGTTGGCCTGCTTCTAGGCACCACAACCTGTAGCCTTTTGTCCCTTTAGGGTAGCCCAACATTACACATCTTAAAGCTCTAGCTTCCAACTTGTCTTGTTTGATATGCACATAAGAGAGGCATCCAAATGGCTTCAGGTGATTGTAGTTTGGAGCCTTTCCATACCAGATCTTGTTATGAATCGCAGCAATCTTGTATGAAAAACAAATCAAACTCGACAACACACAACAACCAATTATGTGGTTCACCAGAAATTCTGGCTACATCCACGAGAAAGTGAAGAGGTGATATTATTGATCATACTGGGAGATTACAACACAACTTCGCACACCGAAAACACGAGCAGCTTCTCAGCTCTGAAAACTGATTGAAAAAACCGTAAAAAACCAAATGAAGAAGATGATGATATAGCCTTTAGATTCTCTCAACTAATATTCTAACTCCACCAAAGAGATATTTCCACGTGGCACCCAGGGTCCCCACTCAACTCAGCTCTACAACAAACATAACCACACTTCTTTTACTTATTTCACGCTTCTTCCTATTTCTTCAGCAAATCAACTCCAGCAGACCAACTTCAGCAAACCAGTCGGGCAGCTCACTTGATGAGCTCATTCGCAGTCACCAACCCCACAAATTTGAATACTATTGTGTGTTTGATTTTATTTAACAACAAATATAATCCTATAAAAACATAATTAATTACGTAATTAGAAGCTATAGAAGCAGATATAGAATTCAAAGGTTCAATCCTAGTTCTGTGGGATCGATACCTTATAATAATATTTTTCAAATATATATATATAAAAGATTTTTTGAAATTCCGTGGGAACGGGTGACCCAGCGGTTCTCTACCCCTGAGAAGCCATGGGGATTGAGATGATACAATTAATTTGACTATTCCATGTTACTTAATTAATAAAAAATTGTTTGTTTACGTATTATATAATCAGTAAAAATCTAAGAAATCCATCTGTAATCTTCTTTTTAAGTAACAGTTGGCAAATATCGACACTCACATACCAACCAATACAGCTTGCATTATTCTAATTACTTTCAATGTCTAATTGTTGAATTTGTTCATCACCAATTCTTACTACAAGAATAAAAATACTAGTTCCACAGTCATTTACGACATCAACACAATACCTGAATTGTTATAAATATATATTTATTTATATTGGACATTATTTAATTCTCTTTTATTAGATATATGATATCATATATATATCTCTGTATTCCTGTATTTTGAAAAGAGACGTTGAATGAATGAAAAATTGTTTTTCTCTCTTCTATCTGTCATCTTCTTCTCTTCTCCGTATCTTCTTCTTCTCTGGTTTTCTCTACTGTTTGTTGATTTGGATTCAATCAACTCACACCACGTTATCAGCACGATTGTTCTACCACTTTATATAAATATTTTGAAGTTGCCCTAGCTAAGAAAGAATCGTGTCTTTCCTGTAAGGTAATTATTCATTCCAAGTGTTTAAATTCTGAAATTTATCGATCTTAATTTTCGTGTCTGTGGAACTACATCTGATATTTGATTACATATTTTCATTCTAATATTTCGATATATGAGTTTCGCTACTTATATATTAATAATAATTCAAGAAAAATTAAAATAACAAATTCTAATTTGTTGGATTTTATTGCAACTGCAATGATTATAATTAATTATAAGCTAACTGCTTTGCTTGCTAAAATCTCATATTATATCTCTCTATGATTTACAAGATTTCTACATATTTTTCATCAATTTCTATTAGGCTGAATAAAAAATTCTTTTGAAAAGCAAAAAGCTATTTTCCTAAAAAAAATATTACAAATTATATTTTGTACAAAATGTCAACAAATGAGATTTTCAAACGTAGACTGTTGGCTAAACGACAAGCCCACGTATGGGCTGTCATCTTCTGATTTAGAATTCGTTAAATTTCATTTGTTTTGACGTCATGCAATTCATTGATAATGTAATGTAGCCATTATATTTGAAAATTTGTGTAAATCAAGTTAATCAACGAATCTTCTATAGTAAAACTATTTATTATATTCGGGAAATTGTATTTTAGTCAATTTTATCTTATGTTTTTTCTTATATCAATTTTATCATATTTTTTATTTTTTATGAGTTTTATATTACATAACAAATTACATTAATTTATTGATGATTCATGTATTTTTCTTCTACGTGGATGACACATTAGTATCTAAATGGATTTTTATCAACTTTTTTCTAAATGCCGTTTCATAAATTTGAGAAATCAATAAACAAGTGATTCCCTTTTTGATTTAAATTGCTGATTTTTCAGGTTTTAAAAACGACGTCATTTTGAACCTAGACAATTTCCTTTTCTAAAAAAATCTACGTCTGCATTATGTGGTATCCGCGTGGAAAAAAAAATGTGAATCAGTAATAAATTAATGTTATTTGTTATGTAAGGTGAAATTCATAAACATAAATTAAAGGTTGAATAAAATCGAAGAAAAAAACTTGAGATAATATTGACTAATATTTTTTTTTTGGATAAAATAAATATTTGTCCATCTTCTAGATTTAGTTCCAACATCCAGGTAAGAAGACGTCACCGCACTAATATAGGAAAAAAAATCTTGAAATTTTGCGAAAATCTTCATATATTAATGGATACATTATACAATAAAGTCACGGCTTTAGCCAACCATATCCATATGCTTTGGACTGCATGTTTCATTTCCATTACAACTCACGAATTCGATCGTCATCTGCCCTATAAAATAGTGTAGGAAATTAAATTATGACACATTATGGCATTTAATTTGCATACTAGGTTGAAACAAAATTTCAAATCATTTTTGGTGTTACATCTCTACTCCGCGACATTATGAATCCTAGTTTGACTAACTACATACTTTATACTCCCTTTGTCCCACAAAAATAGTTTCATTTGATTTCGGCACAATAACCAAGAAGATAGAGAGAAGGGAAATTAATAATTTATTAGTATGAGTGAATTGTTTTTCTATTTTAGGTAATGAAACTATTATATGCGATTGACAAAAATATAAAATTGGACTAATTTCATGGGATAAATGGAGTATTAAAACTGATTTGGACAAAGAAGACTTAAAGGGAAGGATGATGGTGTTCATAGTTTGGACAAAGAAGATTTAGGTTTTGGTTTTGGTTTTGGTTTTGGTTTTTTTTTTTTTTTTTTTTTTTTTTTTTTTTTTTAAGGTTAAGAGACAAGAATGGTCATTCAATTCTTCATAATTGACAAACACCTGCATGAGATGTAAGATACATCATAAACTTCTAGGACATTTTTTTTATATATATTTATAGGGAAGGTCTTGGGTTAGACAGGTCTAAACGATTTAGGCGGGCTTTATCCATTAACCCAAGCCCAAACTCATATAATATACCCTAATTGGGGATTAATAAATCCTACTTGGGATGAGTCAACCCATTTGGGTAGGATAAAACCCGCCTAAACCGTTTAGGCCTGTCTAACGCAAGTTTTTGCCTTATAGGATCTTATTAATTATTTTAAAGATTTTTTAAATTCAAATAACTTAAAAAATGAGAAAAGCATAATTAAGAGGGAAAAGTAGAGGTCTCTCCCCTGCTCGGGGTTCAAGTTTCCCGAATATATCTGGGTGTGTTAGTTTAATTAATACATTATTATTATTTAAAAAATGTAAATGATCTCATAAGAGACTCCAATGAAAAAATGTAGGTTAACTATGTATAAAAACCATCCAAACTTATCGCAGCCCATTTCCTCCAAAAAGAACGGCAGCCCATTCTTTTTTTTCTTGCTCTTAAATATGCAAGTGGGCCGATTTCTCAAATCTTAATATTTCATCCAAAAGCTATACAAAATAAATGAAAATGTTGGTATCTTTATTCGGGGTGTAGTGGTTAAAAGCACTTTGTCTGTAGCTGTATATGTGTGTTTAAAATTAATGTATATCTATTAAAAAAAATGAAAATGTCAAAGTCATCGATTGAGCACTTAAATGAGTAATTCTTAATTCATGATTTTAAAGATTCTAAAATTTTCAATTCAAGATCTAATATTTATGATCTTTCGGATTATAAATTGAGAATTTTCGAATATTTCAGTTCCTAAATTAAGAATTTCATTTGTCGGTTCTGAATGAATATCTTCCAACTTCTAAATTGATAATACTCTTTCAAAAAATTTATAAATTTATAACTATAGAGAAGGCAAGCCCAAAATGGCAGTTCTTTCTAATAGAAAAAAGAATAATAAAAAGAACTCCTTGCTTTTTTTCTTTTTCTTTTTTTTAGCTTGATTAAATTTGTAGTTTTTAGATGAATGTGTTTATCAAGAAACGCGAAATGAAACTAGGGTGTTTTAGTACAATGCAAGCCAACAAGAAGTTGGACGATCTTTGCTAAACAAATTACCATCAAATTTATTGATAATGTGGAGCAACAGCCTCTAACTGCCCTTCACATCAATCGCTTTAGTGATATTTAAATTTTAGGCAAAAACATGTATGATACGAGACGATGAGATATTAATGTATTTCGATCAAGTTGCATGCTTATATATATGTATTTTGATCGTAATGGAGAATTTTAATTAGAATGTTTTTATTTTCGATTAAATGATATAATTGTGATCAGGATTTAGAGCATTCTGATCGAAATGCACTAAATATAATTGGGTATTCCGATCAGAATTCTCAATATCTAATCGTCTCACTAAAATACACGCCGCACTTGATACTCATTCTAAATCTTATAAATTTATAATACGACCAAGAATTAGTCTTATTTTAATGATGTCCAAATTGGATCCTCCATTCCAACTCTTAGGAATTTGGTAGTTTATATTTTATAATTCTACTTAATAACAACCACTAATACAAAAATGAAAAGATCATGAATACAAGCGTTGACTAAGAACCTTTCAAATTGGATTACTCCATGAATACTACTTGATAAAATCGCCCTAATCATACTGGAAATTAATATTTGTTAAAATCGTTCGAAACATTATTAACATTTCATGAAAACTATTCTGATCCCTCCATCCTCGTATATTAGTCCTACTTTCATCGGATACGATAACCAATATTTATGAGTGTAGTGGAATTAATAATTTATTGATGAGAGAGGATTAATTTCTATTTTAGGAAATATAACTAATATACCAGGACATACCTGAAAGGAAAACGAGACTAATATACCGGGACAGAGGGAATATTACATAAGATTCTATACATTTGATGTAAGATCTCCACATAAAAGATGATTTGCTTGAAAATCAATTTGTGCAAATGGTAATAGCAACAACATTTACATCAGTTATTCATGAAACAAGATCCACAACAACATGAATCCTCAAAACAACGCCTAACAACACACAAACCCAAAAGCCAAATACTTCTTATTCTTTCCATGACCAGCTTGTTTCTCGATCTGGCGTGTTGAACTTGAATCTCGATGTGGATATGAATATTGGGGAAAGAAATTAGCAGATGAATCGCCACTAAAGCGTCGGGAACGAGGCACAAATGGTTTGATGACATCACCATCAGAAGAACTTCCGTATCGACCACGCACAGTGCTCGATACGGATCTGTTGGTTTGTGAAGCGGTGTTTCTA
>JAPKLW010001511.1:147778-188935 GCA_026898455.1 Plectranthus barbatus | reverse complement strand
GGTTTGTGCAATCCTGTGTAAACCCTAGGTTTGCATTAGGGTTAGGGCAAATCATCAGATCACAAAGGCCTAAAAATCCAAAAGATTTGGTGTATCAAGATTTGGAAGCCCTTGAAGATTTGAGAAGATTTGAATTTATCCATTAAATTCAAAATTCAAATTGTAATAGATAGATTTTATTTTCTATTTATTTTGGGGCCACGAGGAATTTTTGTTTGCCTTAATTGTCCTCGTATGATATGTGATTTATTTATGTGCGCAATTAAGCATGTGTAGATAATAGGAAAAGCATGTTTTACTGCTTTTATTATTTACAGCTTTCCAAGCATGCTTATGTGATTAATTTCTTTTGTTGGATTATATTTTGGGAATTTTTGGGCTTGTTTAATTACATGCAAAAATTTGGAAAATATAATGACAAAAGGAAATTATGTGTGCGCATAAAGAAACCTTTTAAAAGAAAAATACTAAGCAGATTTTTTAATTAAAATCAATAGACCTCCACAAAGCGGTCCTAGGCTGTAAGTGCATCTCTCGTTCTAGTAAACGTCTACGAGTGTAGCTTGCTAGTTCCCGGAGGTGCATGGGTACGGTTGTTGTGATTTCTAGACAAACAATTTAAATCATGTGAATAGTGGGAGGGCTTTGCGTAAACGTCTACGAGTGTAGCTTGCGTAGACCTCTTTCACAAGTATTCTAGGATTGATTTAAATTATAGATAACAAAAGCTTTGAGGGCTGTGCGGTATGGTTACGTGCCATGCTAAACTGTCTCTTTTGGCCGGAGTTAAATTTGTGGTTAATTGCTTAGAAGCATCTTAGAATATAATGCAAGAATTGCATCACTATTCTTGAGAGATGGCTTGGTCTAAGGTTTTCACTAATTATTAATTTTTAGTGTCAAAAGCATCCTGACATGGTAGTGAAATTAATTGGATTGGGGCTTAAAACCCGCAGTTCTGGTTGAGGGTGACATCGTAAACGTCTACGAGTGTAGCTTGCGGTGGGAACTCTTGGGCAATTAGTGGAAAACATTTGTATTTGATTTATTAAAAGGTTTTCAATGCATTTGTTTTCGAAGTTCAACATGTATGTTCTTATTTAAGATTCCTTATTGTCTCAGATATGTCTATGTCTAATATGATCAACATTCTCGCACAAAACACTCTAATTGGTCCGAACTTCCTGGAATGGAAGCGCAATCTCGAATACCTCCTGATTGCAGAAGAACATATGTTCGTTCTGCAAGTACTTCGTCCCATAGTGCCAACTGCTGAGTCCTCTCAAGAGGAAATAGACTATTATAACAAGTGGGAGAAATCGAACAATGTAGTCAAGTGCTACATGATGACCACTATGTCGAAAGTCTTGCAGCAGCAACATCAACACCATAGGGATGCCTATGACATTATGTTAAGTCTGACGGCGACCTATGGGGAAACTGATAGAGCTGTCAGATTCAATCTCATGAAAGAAATCGTGAGTAAGAAAATGACTGATGGCACCTCATGAAAGAAATCGTGAGTAAGAAAATGAACTGACAGTGCATGGTGGAGGTATCGACGCTGAGGCTAAGGTCGATATCATACTGAACTCTCTACCCAAGTCCTTTGAGAGTTTTAGACTGAATGTTGTCATGAACAAGAAAGAGTATACTCTTAACGAGTTACTCAATGACTTGATGGCAGCTAAATCAGTCATGAACCCTCAAAAGGTTAGCTTGGCCACTTCTGGTAATCTCTCTGTCGTACCGAAAAGTATGAAGCGGAAGAAAGGGATTAAGAAGTGGGCCAAGAAGACACCTATGAAGGATGGTGGGGCTGGGAAAAAGCCTAAGGTGGCGACTGAAAGGGACAGGTGCTTCAGGTGTGGTAAGAAAGGACATTGGAGGAAAGATTGTCAAGCCAACAAAGCTAGACAAGGTATGCCATTTGCATGTATAACTGTAAGCATGATTAGAGTTAGTTGTTGCTCTTCTAGAACTGTAAGCACTGACTTGTTGATCATGTTGTACTTTGCAGGGGACCGTGCCGACAAGGCTGGTGAGTGATGGCAAAAAGATACCAAACTGGATGAAGGCAACGTTTTATGACGGAGCTTCATGGAGTTTTTCCTTTCCTCATATTTTGATGTTTTAAGTACATTTGAGAATTTATTTGTGGGCCGTGGTTTATCGGCAGGACAAATTTTATCAACCTTTTATGGATATTTGTTATTTATGATTTTATCATTGGCAATAACAATGTTATCCGTTGTGTTGATTTGTACTCTTTATGCTACTTCGATCAAAATATGTCCGCAAGTATTGCATGTAATTCATCCGTATTTGATAATCCTAGGAAGAGAAAACTTACTTCTTCAGATTTGGATCTTACATATCTCTGGCACTTGAGACTGGGTCACATCAGCTTGAAGCGGATTCAGAGACTTGCAGATGACGGTACATTGGACTTAGTCCGGGCTGTACCTTATCAAGTCTGCGAATCCTGCATCGAGGGCAAGATGTCAACTAGGCCTTTCAAGGCTAGTCAGTCTTGAGCAGAGGAAGTGTTGGAATTGATCCATTCTGACTTATGTGGACCGATGTCCACGCAGGCTCGTGGAGGGTACGAGTACTTCGTCACTTTCATTGACGATTACTCAAGGTACGGATATGTTTACCTGCTTCGCTACAAGTCTGAATGCTTTGAGAAATTCAAAGAGTTCAAGGCTGAGGTAGAAAAGAAGGTCGGGAAAACTATCAAGTCACTGCGATCTGACCGCGGTGGCGAATACCTCGGTAACGAGTTCCTGCAATATTTGTCAGAAAATGGGATTACATCCCAATGGACTGCACCGGGTACTCCCCAGCAAAACAGTGTGGCTGAAAGAAGAAATAGGACTCTTCTAGAGATGGTAAGGTCAATGATGAGTTATGCAAACTTACCAATTTTGTTTTGGGGCTACGCATTGGAGACAGCAACTTACGTACTTAATGTGGTGCCTTCTAAATCAGTTCCTAAGACGCCTTCTGAGCTCTTCCTTGGTCGCAAACCTAGTTTGTGCAAGTTTAGAGTATGGGGTTGTCCGGCACACGTACTATCGAAGGAACCTGATAAGTTAGAAAGCAGGTCAAAAGTAATGCTGTTCATAGGGTATCCCAGGCAAACGAAAGGTGGTTACTTTTACTGTCCTGAGAGTCAGAGAGTCGTTGTTAGCACCAACGCTATATTCTTGGAGGACGAGTATGTGAGTAATCATAGGTCAAGGAGTGATATCATTCTTCAAGAAATTGAGAACGAGAATGCAATTCCAAGGGAAGGGGAACGTGTAGATGTGGGTGCACCTGTGAGAGGTACAACACCACAGACACGTTCTTCAGTGCAAGGTGCAGGACCACAAGTCACTGCACCTACTACTGACACGGCACCGATGCCTCGTCGCACTGGGAGAGTTATTTTCCAGCCAAAAAGGTACATGTTCATGGGTGAGTCTTCGGACTTGAGCCCGGAAGACGGACATGAGGACTCTGACCCATTGACTTACGAAGAGGCAGTGCAGGACAAGGATGTTGCCAAATGACGTGTCGCCATGGATTCTGAAATTGAATCCATAACTGCTATGGATGTATACCAGAAAACTGATTTGCCCGATGGCTTTAGGGCCATAGGGTTCAAATGGGTATACAAGAGAAAGAAAGGGGCGGATGGAAAGATTACGGCTTTTAAGGCCAGGCTGGTGGCAAAGGGTTATAGTCAGAAAGAGGGCATTGACTATGACGAAACCTTTTCACCCGTAGCCATGCTCAAATCCATCCGGATACTTCTTGCCATAGCTGCGCATATGGACCTCGAGATCTGGCAGATGGATGTCAAAACCGCTTTTCTAAACGGTTACCTTGAAGAAGGTAGAGACATCTATATGCAGCAACCCGAGGGTTACATAAGCAAGGGCAAAGAACATCTTGTCTGGAAGCTTAGGAAGTCCTTGTATGGACTTAAGCAAGCTTCAAGGTCGTGGAACTTACGTTTCAATGATGTGATTAAATCCTATGGATTTGCATAGTTGGAAAACAAAAGTTGTGTTTACCGACTTTGTGTCAGTGGGAGCGTGGTCTTCCTTGCACTATACGTTGATGACATACTCGTATTTGGAAACAACGAGGGAGTGATGTCCGAAATCAAGGTTTGGTTATCCGAACAGTTCCAAATGAAGGATCTGGGAGAAGCTGGCTACATTCCTGGGATTAAGGTCTTACGAGATCGTAAAAGAAGAATGTTGAGCTTATCTCAGGCATCCTATGTGGATACTGTGATAGCCCGGTTCAGCATGCAACTCGCCAAGAAAGGCTTGCTGCCTTTCCGACATGGCGTTCATCTTTCTAGTGGGCAGTGTCCTCAGACACAGCGGGAGAAAGACAAAATGAGTCTTGTACCATATACTTTGGCTGTGGGTAGTCTCATGTATGCGATGTTGTGTACCAGGCCAGATATCTGTTATGCCGTTGGCATGGTAGCAAGATATCAGTCTAACCCTGGACAGGCGCACTGGACTACTGTAAAGCATATCCTCAAGTATTTGAAAAGGACTAGGAATTTCTGCCTAGTTTATCAAAGTGAGGATCTGTGCCCTGTGGGTTATACAGACTCGGATTTCCAAGGGGACCAGGATGACAAGAAATCGACCTCAGGATATGTGTTTACCCTGGGAGGTGGAGCTGTATCTTGGAGGAGCTCAAAGCAGAAATGCATTGCTGACTCCACCATGGAGGCGGAATATGTCGCCGCCTCCGACGCCTTGAAAGAGGGGGTGTGGCTCCAGAACTACCTTTTAGAGTTGGGCGTGATCCCGAGTTTGCCGAGGAGCATCACAATTTATTGTGATAACTCTGGTGCAGTGGCAAACTCAAAGGAACCGCGGTCTCACAGGGCAAGCAAACACATAGAGAGAAAGTACCATATCATACGAGAAATCGTATCGAGGGGCGAAGTGCTGATTAAGAAGATTGACACTTCTGACAATCTTGTTGATCCGTTTACAAAGAGTTTGCCGCAGAAAGTTTACGAAAGACATATTCGTGAGTTGGGTCTGAGGTGGATGCCGACCACTGATAGTGGTTAAAGACAGCAGGCTAGATAGACGGATTGTATACTCTGTAATAGCTTAGTTATGCTTTGAGTATAAGTGGGAGATTGATGGGTTTTGTATACTGAAAGCATTTATTATAATGAGTATACAACGGTTTATTTCTCCTATCTGTTAACAATCGTACATGTATGAACAAAGGTATCCTCTTGTCTCACCGATAGGGACGATCATACGGCGTGTTGTAGATCGCAGAAGATAGTATGATCACTTGATCTAGTGAGACATAAACATGATCACAGCCGAGACAGCGTATGAGAATACGTCTGTCCGGATGGCTGCGGCATTGTTGGAATAAGTAGTCTGTCTTGGTTACTTGACATGCTGGTACGCAGAGGTGGCGTATTGATGGACCGCAGTGAGATATATTCGTCTGTCTGACATCAGCGAATAAAAGATCTCGTTATATTAATTGAGTCCAAACCCTAACGAAGGTTCAGGGGTTTGCACGGGTTGACTGTTGATTTGACTTGCCATGGTGGAGAGCCTGAGTAACGTGCTCGTATATCCGCATCTTGGGTAACAGCAGTTCGTGTAGTACCGCCTGAGACTGAACTTAGGTAACCATATCCAAGTAATAGGATGGGGACATTCCCTGAGGAGCTCAATAACATTCATTGTGCCAAAGTCCTGCAGGCTGATTAAGTTCAGGCACGAGTGATAAGGTTTGAGTGGTACTACTCAGGAATTATAAGATATTAATTAATTGTAGTTAGAGCTTGTCAGAGGCTCCGATTAATTAATGGATGTCCGGTAACCTTAAATATGGGGATTCTCAATTAATGCAGCCCGTTCTCATAACGTGGTAATAAAGGGGTAGGTCAGTATTAATTCTGTGGTGAAAAAGAATTAATATTAATTAATTAATTGTGTCCTGGGTTGTGGACATGGGAATTAATTAATTTATAGGCCCACTTTATTATTTGCATTAGGTCCCAGGTCTGGCCCAACAAGTGTGCTGAATTGAGCCCATAATGGCCCATTAGGGTTTCCAACCCTAGGTCTATAAATAGACATCTCTCTCTCATAAGTTGTAATAGAGTTGAAAAATCTTAAACCTAAGAGAGAGAGTGGGCGCCGTTTTTCAGAAGAGAAAAGGAGGAGAATTTCCGAATTCTGGTCCTGCTCAAGTAACAGATCTACGGAGTCCTCACCAGTAGTAGATCTGACCAGCACCGGGATACAGATCCGAAGATCTAATCTGGAGAACAACAAATTTCTTCTTTCTTTTTTCTTTATTTTTGATTTTCTCTAGAAATTAGTTTTCTAATTTCTGTTTCCGCAGAGAAATCGGACTGTGTGGTTGAATTGGATTTTGGAATTCAAACGCAAAAGATCGGTACAGACACTACGGAATTACGGTAATCTATCAATCCACAATTATGCATTAAATTCATAGGAGCATGCTAGGGTTTTTGTGAATTTAATTATGGACAATATCCATAGATCGATCCGGTTCAGTTTTGGTTTTGGTGATTCGGTTCACGTAAAAACCCTACAAGAGAAGCATCCGGTCGAGCTAGGGCTTCTTTAATATTTTTTGGTTCGTCATCCAACATATAGGTAATGAAGTCGGGACCAAAAATTTTAGCAATTCTAGCTCATTGACTACGTCTCGGTTCTTCCTCAACAGGATCAGAACTAGTAGCCTCCTCATGTGTTCTCTTTTGAGAAGCTTGAGGTTCATCCTCCTTTTTCTTGTTCGGATAGACATCTTCAAAGAATATTGCATTCCTTGATTCTATCGTTGTTCCTACAGTCACATTCAGATTTTTCGATTTGTGCACAAAGAAACGATAGGTTGTGCTGTTAAGCGCATAGCCAATAAAGATGCAATCAATTGTTTTAGGACCGATTGCAACCTGTTTGGGTGGAGGCACTTCAACCTTCGCTAAACAGCCCCAGACCTTGAGATCAAGTGGTGACATCTTCCCTTTGAGGATTGATGTTAAAGGGTAGGGGATGGGTTCGATCCCTCCTACCAACAACCTTCCAGGCTTGGTAGACGCCAGTTGGAGATGTGGTTGGGGTGCATCGGACTGCAGGCCCTGACATTGCCGGACCCGAGGGGAAGGCTTTCTACCTTTCCACATCTCATATGGGGTAACATCTTTTCCTTTGAGAGGAATTTTGTTCAAGATGTAGTTGGCTGTTAAGACAGCTTCCCCCCACATATTTTTGGGTAGTCCCGAACTAATCAATAGAGCATTCATCATTTCTTTTAAAGTCCGATTCTTTCTCTCGGCAACACCGTTTGATTGAGGTGAGTATGGAGCAGTCGTTTGATGAGCGATATATTCTCCACCTCGATCACTTCGAATCATTTTGATTCGAGTGCTCAATTGATTTTATGCTTCCATTTTGTAATTCTTGAAAGCGTCTATAGCTTCGTCTTTACTTCGAAGTAAGTAAAGATAGCAGTATCTTGTGCAATCATCAATGAAGGTTATGAAAAATTTCTTTCCACCTCTAGTTTGCACAAACTTTAGATCACACAAATCGGTGTGAACTAATTCTAGAGGTTTAGTGCTCCTCTCGACTGATTGAAATGGTAACTTTGTCATTTTTGCTTCAACACAAACTTCACATTTTGTTTGTTTAAAATCAGTCACTTTCAACAAGTTTAGATTCACTAATCTTTTTATAGCATTTAGATTTACATGTCCTAATCTAATATGACACAAATTACAGCACTCAATCAAGTAAGCAGAAGAGGAATCAATTTTATTCATCATTTTTTTCGCTTGGCGCCATGCCATTACATTCATTTTGAAAAGTCCGTTGGCAAGGTAACCCCGACCAAGGAACTTTTCAAATTTGGATAAAATAAACTTCTCACTCTCAAATACAAGCTTAAAGCCATGGTTTACAAGAAGGGAGCCGGAAACCAAGTTCTTGCGGATGTCCGGGACATGCAGCACATCCTTCAAGTGAGATCCTTTCCACTTGTTAGCTTGAACACTACATTGCCGACACCAGCCACATCAGACGAAGCTTGGTTGCCCATGTGAAGCTTTCTTCCTTCAAAAGCTTTGTAGGAAGAGAAAACACTCCTCTCGGATGCTACGTGACACGTTGCACCCGTATCAACAAACCACTCCCTTGGGTTGTCCACATGATGGACTTCAGACACAACTGCGCACAAGTCGTCTTCCCAATCATTATTGGGTTCGACATTGTGGTTGTATATCTTTTCTTTACCCTTGCCTTTAGCTTTGGGCTTCCTGCATTGGTTAGCCATGTGGCCGGACTTGCCATAATTGTAACAGTCACCTTTGAACTTAGGCTCTTTTATGACGATGCCTTTGTTCGATTGGGTAGGCCTCTTATGTTTCTTTGATGGACCACCACGTTCCATCAAATTGGCTTTAGCCTCTATAGCCCTTGGTCTAGGATCAACCCTTCTATTGTCTTCTTCAATCCGAAGTTTGACAATCAAATCTTCAAGAGTCGTTGTCTTTTGCTTATGCTTAAGGTAACTCTTAAAGTCCTTCCACGAAGGGGGCAACTTTTCTATGACCGCAGCCACGTTAAAAGCATCGGGAAGCATCATCCCCTCGGCTTGAACATTGTGCAAGGTCAATTGAAATTCTTGCACGTGTTCTACAACCGATATATTGTCTACCATCTGGTACGACAAATACTTGGCCACATCGTACTTTTTAGTACCCGCGTCCTCTATTTGGTACTTCTTCTCTAGCATTTCCCACAGTTCTTTTGATGTTGTTACATTTGAGTATACAGCATACAAGGGATCTACTAAAGCATTAAGAATGAAATTCTGACAGAGGAAGTCCCCGTGGCACCAATTGTCAAAGGCGACACGCTTGTTCCGGTCCGGCTCATCATCGGCGCACTCGGGCTTATCTTCCCTTAAGTTGTTGGCTAGCCCCAACGTTGTGATGTAGAACAACATCTTCTGTCTCCACATCTTAAAGTCAACGCCGGTGAACTTAGAGGGATTCTCCGCTTGAGCGTTGGGAGGGAGAGGACATTGGTTCAATTGCAGTGCATTCGGATCATAGGGAGGCACGTTGTTTTCTCCATCGTTACCGGAAGCCATCTCAGATTGTAAACTAATTGTCTTGCGATTCTTGTATTACAGAATCTAAGAGCACACGAACACAGCAGTGTTGTATAGAGAAAGACAAGCACGACGGTGTTAAAGTACAAAGAAATAACAACTAGAACAATGTTCAAAGTATGAAGGAATAACAAACAAAACAGTGTTAGAGCCGAGTCGAGGAGTCCTCTTCCTGCAAGATAATTACGCCACCGTAGTGCTCGGATTCAGGCGTGTTGTCCCCAAAGGTAAAATGGCTACGTCTCGGTTGAAGCAACACCGCAATCAAACGAGCTCCGGTGAACTGAACGGAGTTTGGACTGAATTGACCAGTGATGTTGGACAATTTTCAGAGAGATTTTTTGGCAGAGTGTATGCAGCTGAGAGCTAAAGAATATGTTGTACATGTATGCACCTAGAGATGCCTATTTATAGGCTTAAACACATGAGGGAGCATGTCTACCATTTATGGCATGACAACCGTTACAGACTTAAACATGAAGTCTGACAACAGTTACAGACTCAGACATGAAGTCTGACAACAGTTACACTCTCAAACATCAAGTCTGAGACGTTACAACCTCAACAGTTACACTCTCAGACATCAAGTCATAACCTCAGACATTAAGTCTGGACAGTTACATGTTGAAGTTAATGATTGTCATTATGGTGTTGACCGTAACGGTCCAGAATTCAAAACATGTGACCAAAACGGTCCAAAATTCAAAACATATGATAAGATATAGATATGCATGAATATCTCATGCATAATATTTCCCATATCTTTTGTAATCAAACTAGGGTTTTTAGTTTTTTGTATCTTTTTCATATCTCTTGTATCCTTTATATATATCTATCAATAAAACCTAGTTTTGTGTGGCCAATAATATATTTTCTATCATGGTATCAGCCTAACCGATCCATCTCCTCCCTCTCTTCAGCGGCGCACGCACGCTCTCTCCCTCTCTCTCTCACCCGACGACATTAATTCCCATGGCAGCCGACGATCATCTCCCTCTCTCCACCCTCATCCACATGATAACTATTAAGTTATCCTCCTCCAATTATCTCCTGTGGGATTCTCAGATCGTTCCTCTCCTTACCTGCCAAGGATTGATGAAGTTCGTTGATGGATCTCACCCATCGCCACCCGCGCATCTCGCGTCCCCCGGTCAGCCGAACCCTGCATATGCTGCATGGCGTCTTCAAGACCAACGCTTGTTGAGTCTCCTTCTTTCCACCCTCTCCGAAGAAGCCATGGCCGAGGTCTTAGGTTGCAATACTTCTCGAGAAGTATGGTTAGCCATCGATGCCGCGTTCAGCAACAAATCCAAGATGCGTGAATTGCGTCTGAAGGATGATCTTCAATTAATTAAGCGCGGTTCTCGTACTGTTATCGAGTACGCGTGGGATTTCAAATCTTCTTGTGATCAGCTTGTAGCTATCGGTCGTCCCGTTGATGACATGGATAAAGCTCACTGGTTTCTCTGTGGCTTAGGTCCAGCGTTCTCCTCCTTTTGTGTCGCTCAGATGGCACTCACTACATTACCGACGTTCCGTGATCTTGTTGCAAAGGCCGAGAACTTCGCTCTGTTTCAGGAATCTCTGGATGCATCTCCTTCCGCTTCCGTGGCTTTCTATGGTCAGAAACAGTCCAATCCCTCTAACGGTAGAGGCCGTGGATCCTCGAACAACAATGGCTCGCAAAAAAAATTTAAGAAAGGCCGTGGACGTGGTTCCTCAAATCAACGCCCTCCTCGTTGTCAAATCTGTAGGAAGGATGGTCACTACGCTACGTATTGTCCGGAACGCTATTCACAACCTCCTCCACGTGATTCCGATGCCCACATTGCCGAGGCCTTTCAAACCGGGTGTTCGATTGCCTCTCTGGCTCCCTCTACGACCTCCTCTGATTGGTATTTGGATACCGGGGCTTCTGCACATATGACCCCGGATTCTGGTCTTCTGGATTATCCACAGCCCTACTCGGGTTCTGATAGTGTTGTTGTCGGTAATGGCGCATCTTTACCCATATCTCATACTGGTACTTCTGCTATTACGAATTCTATTTGTTTATTAGATGTTTTGGTGGTTCCTTCTCTAACCAAAAATCTTTTATCTGTGAGCAAGCTGACTTCGGACTATCAGGTTGATGTGCTATTTTCTAACCGTTATTTTACCATCCAGCACCGCCTTACTCGGGAAATTCTCGCCAGAGGTCGACGTAATGGAGGTCTTTACACTCTTGATCACATTCAACCTGCTTTCATCTCCCAGTTAAAGAGCAATAACTTACGAGCGTCTTTTGAGTTATGGCACAGTCGCTTAGGGCATGCCTCTTTTCATTTAATTTCTCTCTTATGTAAACAAGGTCATATTTCAGTAACTTCAGTTTTACCGAAACCTAGTATTTGTTCGTCTTATCAGCTTGGCAAGAGTTCTCGCTTGCCTTTTCCTTTAAATGAAAAATGTTCTTCTCATGTCTTGGATCTTGTTCACTGTGATCTTTGGGGGCCTGCGCCTGTTACTTCTTCTGCACATTACAGATATTATGTGATTTCCATTGACGATTACAGCCGTTTTACGTGGTTTTATCCTTTAGTAAAAAAAATCCGATTTTTATTCCATATTGCTCTCATTTACATCTTTGGTGGAAAATCAATTTTCTACAACTATTAAACGCTTTCAGAGCGATGGGGGTACTGAGTTCACTAACTCAGCCGTGCAAGAATTTTTTCGTTCCAAGGGGATTCTTAATTTGCGTTCTTGCCCTTACACTCCATCTCAGAATGGCCGGGCTGAACGCAAATATCGCCACATCACAGAGACAGGTCTTACTCTTCTATTTGATTCTCATTTACCTCTTAACATGTGGGTTGATGCTTTTTCGACAGCCACTTATATCATAAACAGGCTTCCTTCGCCTGTCCTTGGTGGCTCATCTCCATTCCAGACATTATTTGGTTCGGTTCCGAATTATGGGTTATTTCATCCTTTCAGCTGTCGGGTGTACCCCTGTCTCCGTGATTACGCGGCAAACAAATTCTCCATGCGTAGCACTCCATGCATATTTGTTGGTTATTCATCTTTGCACAAAGGATTTCGCTGTCTTGATCCATCGACCTCCAGGGTCTTTATTACACGCCATGCACGTTTTGATGATTTGTGTTTGCCGAACGCCTCCTCATCTCGGTCTTCCTCTATGTCTCGGTTGGATATATCAACCTTCCTGGAGCCTAGTATCTCGCCTGCTTCTACTAGTCCGGCTTCTGATCCAGCTCCTGCTCCGCCGATCCATGCTTCGCCTCCATGGAAGCTTTGCCCTAGCGAGGCTTTGCCACCTCTCGAGGCTTTGCCACCTATCGAGGCTTCGCCACCCGCTGCTCAGCCATCACCTCAGGAAGTCGACCAACCTCCTCCGCCAGCGCACCCTATGATTACTCGAGCGCGCGCAGGGGTCTTCAAGCCTCGGCACCTTGCGTATTATGCTCACACGGCGCTCCATGATGCTCTACTTACTTCATCAGAACCGAAAGGGTTCAAATCTGCATCCAAGGATCCTGTCTGGCAAGCTGCTATGAATGATGAAATCCGAGCTCTTCGTGCCAATCACACTTGGACGCTTGTTCCTAAACCTAAAGATACTAACATAGTTGGCTGCAAGTGGGTTTTCCGCACGAAATATCGCTCCGACGGTTCAATAGAGCGCCACAAAGCACGCCTTGTTGCTCAGGGTTTCTCTCAAGTTCCGGGTCTGGATTTTTCTCACACCTTCAGCCCCGTCGTCAAGGCCGCTACTATTCGTATTATTCTCTCTATTGCCGTATATCACGGTTGGTCTCTGCATCAACTTGATGTCAAAAATGCATTCTTGAACGGTATCCTCTCCAGTCCGGTTTATATGTCTCAGCCTCCTGGATTTATCGACCCAAACTATCCGAATCATGTGTGTCGACTCTCTAAGGCTTTGTATGGACTGAAACAAGCACCTAGAGCTTGGTTTCAACGTCTCAGCGACTTCCTCCTCTCCTTGGGTTTTCTCTGCAGTCGTGCCGATACTTCTCTGTTTATTTATTCCCGCGGCAAGATTTTCTTGATTCTCCTTGTTTATGTCGATGACATAATTCTTACTGGAAATAGCAATCAACATATATCGACGTTCATCACCAAAATGAACTCGGAATTTGCTATTACGGACATGGGTCGCCTGAGCTATTTTCTTGGTCTTGAAGTTACTTACACTTCTTCTGGTCTTTTTCTCTCTCAGTCAAAATATGCTATTGATATCTTATCTCGCATGGAGCTCCTAGACGCCAAGCCGGTTTCAACGCCTCTTTCTGCCGGTATTGCACTCACCTCTGACAGCGACAGCTATGATGATATTACAGGTTATCGCTCGATTGTTGGAGCTCTCCAATATTTAACTATAACTCGTCCGGATCTTGCTTTTGTTGTTAATCATGTCAGTCAATTCTTGCAAGCACCAACTGTCGATCATATGCAAGCAGTAAAGCGTATTCTCCGATACGTGAAAGGTTCTTTATCCCATGGTCTCTCCTTCACACGAGCCTCCTCTCTTGATCTAGTTGCATATTCCGATGCTGATTGGGCTCGTTGCCCTGATTCTCGTCGTTCAACCTATGGATATGCTATCTTCCTAGCCGGCAATCTAGTTTCCTGGAGCGCAAAGAAGCAACCCACGGTTGCTCGTTCAAGCTGCGAATCTGAGTATCGTGCTGTCGCCTACACTGCTGCAGAGATTCTTTGGATTTTGTCTATTCTACGGGAACTTCGAGTTTCCCTGCCTCGCCCGCCTCATCTGTTTTGCGACAACAAGAGTTCTGTCTTCATGACTCAGAATCCCGTCGCACATAAACGAGCAAAGCATATTGATATTGATTATCACTTTGTTCGTGAACTTGTTCTAAAGGGTACTCTGGTCACCGAGTTCATTCCTTCTGAATTACAAATTGCCGATGTCTTCACCAAGGCGCTATCCGGTCCACTCTTCACGCCATTTCGAGACAAGCTTCGAGTCTTTCAGATTCCGACGTCTCGCTTGAGGGGGGATGATAAGATATAGATATGCATGAATATCTCATGCATAATATTTCCCATATCTTTTGTAATCAAACTAGGGTTTTTAGTTTTTTGTATCTTTTTCATATCTCTTGTATCCTTTATATATATCTATCAATAAAACCTAGTTTTGTGTGGCCAATAATATATTTTCTATCAACATATATGCTGACTCATCAGCCATGTCATAAGAACTTAACTAAACGAAGTCAAGTCCATGTCCAACATGCTGGTGTTCGACAAGATCCAACAACAAGTCCAACACCCTTGTGTTTAACAGGTCCAACAACAAGTGTTCAACAGGTCCAACACTCTCGTGTTAGTCGTCCAAAAGGTTAAAGACATCATATATATATTAAACCATTACATACACCATAATGTTCTAACTGTTGATTTAATTTCTCACTCACCGAAATTCGAATTTATTTACACAAGTAAACCCCGAATTTCCAACACAAAAAACTGAAACATCTTTTATCTCCTCTTGGGAGCACCACCTGTACGTGTTGATTACACACTTTTGTATTGTTTGGATCATGTTAAAAAAATGTCTTGTAAAAGATTGTCTTTCAACAAAATTGTGCGACAGTTTCGTAAGATTCAATATTTACTATATAAAAATATATTATTGAATTAAAAATATATAAATAGAGGCAAATTCTCAGGTGAGACGGACTCATCATTTTTATTGTGAGACGAATTTAATGAAATGATGTATTTCTTTATTGCAAATGATGTCTCACCATTTTTATTGTGAGACGAATTTAATGAAATGATGTGTTTCTTTATTGCAAATGATGCATTTCTTTATTGCAAATAATGTAATTTTTAAAAATGAAATAATGTATTTAACTAATTGAAATGATGTATTAAGATCCGTCTCAGAATAAAAAATGGCGAGACCGTTTCTCAGGAGACCAACTCATAAATAAATTTGAACTATTAATATATATGATTAATTACAATTTTATATATATAAAGGGTGAGTTGGATTTGTCACACCATCATCTTCAACAAACTTATAATTACAACTCAACCTGTCTGTGTAGTCCATGCCACTTTGTATATTTACTTTTTTTAAAAACAGCATAAACAATTTAGAAATGATAAATAAAAAAGATTTGAGTATAGGATATATACTTAGTGAGGAGTGAGTATGGATTCAGAAACCTTTTAAAGATCGTGAAATTGTACACATACAATCTACACCATTCATATTTTTTTCGAACAGATTAAGTGAATGAAAAAGTTTACTGTAGGCACACAAAGTTTAACCACCTATACAATTTTGCATGAAAATAATTACCAACTCTAAATAGGGCACAAACAATCCTCAGCAAAAAAATTAAGATTGTAGATTTCTTCTAATGCAACTCGATTTTGCGTTTATGAATTAATATTATAATAAATGTATATAATTAAAATCACATGAGAAACTTTGATACAAAAAAAATACAACTATTTAATGGATGAGTTTAACATCATATCTATAATCACTACAATAATGCATAGAGATGAGATTACTTGAGGGAAAAAAATCCCATAAAAAATAAGAAAGTTGTTTAATTATATTTGTTTGATAATGCATTTACTGAAAAGATAGATTTAAAAAAAAAATCTATAATATTTCTATATATAAACATACATATTTGTATATAAACAAGATAAATGATGCATATTGTTGGGGCCTTTATGGTGAAAGCAAGTGAAAGTTTTGGATGAATTAGGACAATATGAATGGATGGTTGATGTCTCGTGGGCTGTCTACGTGCCTCCATACCCTTGAAAGTGACTACACAACTTTTCATTTCTTCAATTTTATTTATTAATTTGGTTGCTATAAACTACTACTATTTCATATAGAACTGTCACCATTCCTAACGAATTACCAACTTCAAATATTCTTTTTCTAGCAACTACTTATAATATAATATTCTTGAAGTCACCGACATCTAAGAACCTTAAATATAATTAATTATTTCTGCCTACAATTGCCCACCTTCATAAATTTACATGGTTTAATATTTATGTATATTTTTTAAGTGAAAGTACATAAAACGATGATGTTTGGTTGAAGAACACGTATAAAAATATTAATTTTATATTCAGATTGATAGGCAATTTTCAAGAATATTTCTTAATGGTGAAGTTTGATTGAAAATCTTCTATTATAACCTCATCAGTTAGATTTTACAATCGATCCGAATATTTGCGTCAGCCGCTGCACCTTTCCTTTTTAGTTTTTTTTTTTTTCAATTTGTTTGATTGAAGATAATTTCAATAAATAAAAATAAACTGTATATGTAAAAAAATAGTGAAAATATTTTAAAATACCTAATTTTATCAAACACATTATGGAACTATCTAAGAATATAAGAACATCATAAAAATACTCAAAAGTACAGTTTTTTACATCGATGTTTGTTTTAAGTGGAAACTCATGCAATTTTTGGGTTTATGATGATGAGATCATTATCAAAAATAATTTTTTAATGAATTTTTAAATAAATATGTATATCAAACCACTAAAAATAAATGAAAAATATGTGTTGGTAGGAATCAGTTTCGGTAAGAACTCCAGTCTGAACCGGTCAAAACCGTGCTTTTTCATATTTTTTTAAAAATTGAATTATGGTCTAAATCGTTGGTCTAAACCGGTTTGAACCGTGCTTTTTAATTTTTTAAATTGAATTTTGGTCTGAGTCGTTGGTTGATATCGCTCTTAATTGTAATTATGATTCACACTGAAATTTTTTTTAATCATTTTCGAATTCGGATCAGTATCTAAGTCAGATTTGGGCATTTTCCCTTTTAGACTACCCCATCAATGCCTTTGGGGATAAGTCATCACAAAAGTCCAAAAAAATATGAATAAAAAAAGTAAAAAATAAAAAGTTGGGGCCGTGCAAATGTCTTCCATCTCTACCTTGACTTTGTGCTTTTTGAGAGTCATGCATGAATCATCCAATCATTTGCTGTCATTTGGCAGCATTTGATTGGATGATTAAATATTATAAATTATAAAGTTATATCATTAATATTATGTATAATTATTAATAAAAATAAAAAATTATATTGAAATTCATAATTTTTTTCCTTCTATAAATAAACCTAATATTGATATGTATCCACACCAAAATCAAAACTCTCTATTCTCCATACATTTCTTTAGCTCTAGTATATTTTCAAGTATTGGAAGTTATGAATCCGAACTATTTCTTCAATCCCCAAAATTATCCAAACTCTGAAGATTATCCTACCTCCCAAACTCATCCAAACTCTTAAGATCATCAAACCTCCCAAAATTATCCAAATTTTACATATGTAATTTGCATTTATTTTGTAATTGTGATCTAATATTTCGTGAATTTATTTGTGGTTTGCTTTATTTATTTATATTCCAAGCCTTGTAATTTCTATTTCGCTATTAATCTAAATTTCTGACTTTTTTAAGTGTGCAATAGTGTATTTTTACCACAATTATAAATTTAAAATATAAATTATAAATATATAGATATTTGTTAATTATTTTAAATTTAATAAAAATTAATATTGATAACATATATTGAAAAGTAAAGCAAAAAGGAAATAGAATTTAAGCTAGGTTGGAATGATTAATGGGAGAAGAAATTCGATTAAATTGTGGGTTGTATATGTGGAGGTGAGAGAAATTAATATTTTAATAAATATTGGGTTGAGGTTGATTATGGATGGGGGTTTAGTAATGGTAATGTCGATTTCCATTAATTAATTAAAACTTAAGTTTTGTTAATTTCTTTTTTCACCGAGTTGGATTCATTCAAAAATTTAAAGGTAGGAATCGAGTTATTTCTTACAAATATTATTTAAATCTTATAAATATTAAAATTTAATTCAAATTTTATAGTTTTCTAAAAAAAAAGGACGACCGACATCCTTATTTTGACAGATTTTTGTACTTTTAAGTATTTTTGTGATATATTTATAAAAGTGAGCTATGTGTATAAGGCAAAATGGGTATTATGTAATTTTTCACTAAAAAATAAAACCTCAAAAGTAAAATCACCCTATAAACTAAAAGTAGTCTTCGAAACTAATTGAAGGGTTTTACGTGAGTGTAAACCAATATAATTTTTTTTATAAAAAAAATTTAAATTAATTAAAACACCATCTTACATGTCCTCGTAAAAGTTCGAATCTATTTTTACCATTATACACGGAAAAAGGGACACCCAATATTATTCTTCATCTTAAATAGGTGAGAGACTTACAAAGATGAAACATTCCTGACCTTTCGCGATAGAGTCACATTACATAGAGCACCATCTCATTTACCTTTCATTCAATTCGCATCTCACAAATGTATATAATGTGTCTATTTTAGATATAAAAAACGAATCTTAATCCTATCCCCTCTTTTAAAAAAATATGTATATATATAAGAAAAAAAGAATGAATCTTATCCATTAGATCTGAATAAATCAATGGTTGATATTCAATCAAGCAACAACTAAAACATAATCAAGCAATTGCTTGATTGTGTTTTAATTGTTGCTTGATTAATATAATGCTTGATTGTGTTACAATTGCTGCTTAATCGTATATCAACCATTGATTTACTGAGATTTAATAGATTAGATTCATTCTTTTTTCTCACAGGGGATTCTTTCTCACTTGATCTGCTCCCTATATTAATATATGTATAGGTGAAGTGCAGTAAAAGGGTAGATGGATTGTGAAGTGTGATCACAATTCTCACAACTTGAGAAATAGCCATTAATGGAAAAATAGTTACGTGCATGAGAGAGAGAGGTGCAGGATTCTATATGGATAGGTCAAACAGAGTGGCTATTGGTGTATCTTATATAGTGCACATGTGGCCCTATTCTTATTAATGCCACACTCAATTTCTGAAGCATTTGGACCATACATCCCCACTTTCATTAATTTACATAATACACTAGCTAGCTTCATATTATAATGAATTTCAAGTTTTACCAAGTTATGTATTGGTAGGAGATCATGAATTTTGAAGAAATATATTTTCATACATGATTTAGATACAGTGGATATTATTATTACATTTCATAGTATATATATAGGTTGTAGTAGCATGCAGTGCAGGGAAGTGAACGTGGAAGTTGCTCATCCATCAATGCATGAAATTTCGCATAATCTTGTCTTATGAGGCGCTGCCTGTCCTTATGCCCTACCATTGCGTCACCTTATTAGTGTTACTCCTCTGTTTATCAGTCGGTGTGTTTTTCCTCTTTCTACTCTCTCTCTCTCTCTCTCTCTCTCTCTGTGTGTATGATGATGAGTACAGTATCTTTGATTTGGTTTCATTTGTTTGTTTTCCTGAAGCAGAAACGCTGAATCATCGCTTTAAAGTTGAAGTCTTTACTCTATTCCCATGGATTGATGCTTCACACGGTGGGCAGAACTCTCTCCCTCTCTCTCTCTGTCGATCAAGATTTTGCTTTTATTTAATGGTTTCATATGTTTTCTTGGATACTTGGAATTATGTTGTTGAATTTTCTTTCCAAAGCATGTATGGTGTTAGATATTCTGGGCTTTGGGTTTTGAAAAGGATTCTCGTATTGCGGCAAACTATGAGACCACTCTTATAGATTACTTGAATAATTTCTACCCCAAGATTAGTTAAACATAAGGATAGATTTTTGTGATTTCATCGAAATTAAGTAAGATCTTATCACTCTCAATCATCTCTGTGTCGCCTCCTCTCTCCATCTCATCTTTTTGTCATGGTTCAACAAGTGTTTCTCTGCAAATGTTTCATCATCTCTTTGATGTGATTTCAGCAAATTAGAGATGATGAACATAGAGGAAGAGGACCTTAATTTGGGAGTTGAAATGGGGTCTGCAAAGTTTTGCATTCGTGCAAAATCGCTTCGTGCCTCAGGTGCAGGTGTAAATGCAGTGAACCTGGGATTCGGGACATCGGACCCCCTGTCCGAATTAGTCTGGTCACCGCACAATGGTGTGAGTCTCAAATGTGCTACTTCAGCAGCAGCAGCTGAGAAGAAGCCATTTCTGCTGTGGAATCTGGGGCAGGATCCTTCACCACTGCAGAGTATCAGACTAGACGTTGATCACATGATCATTGATCCGGAAAGCCGCCTCCTTGGTGATTGTGATGGCTGTGAGTCTGGTTTTTATTTATGCTGTTTTAATGCTAGACTGATGAATTACTTTACTAGATTCATTGAAAAACATCGGTTGAGCTCGAATTCTTGTATTGAGCTTATTCTTAGTTTAGCATAGGTAATGTTTTTGCTTGAACCATTTGACAAAAAAAAACTCACTGTAAAGAGGTGATTTCAGCTGCTGTTCCTGAAACCCCATTGAAGAAAGTGGAGTCCTCTGCTGAAAATGAACTGTGTCGTCTAACCGGAAAAGATGACTTCGCCTTAGGAGGCGTGGAACCACCGAGGGAGAACGCTCTCCCTGCTGAAGGCTCGCCTACGGGTACCCGGATTTGTTTGCACCAGGAAAATGGAAAAGGGAAAGCATTATCAGAGGGAGATATCTATGGAAGATCATCAGATCATGATGATGAAGATGGCAGTCATGAGAGTGTTGAAAGTTGTAATGGTGCTGAACGATGTTCGAGTGGTATGAAGGGCGTGAAGCGACAGATATATGATAAAGGTGTGATGCTTGGAAGCAAAAGAATGAAGATGCAGATTCATGGAAGCCATGGATCCACACCGGTCACCAGGCTGGATAGTTCTTTTTTGAGTTGGATATCGAACATGACCAAGGGCCTTTCGGATTGCCATAAAGCGGATTCTCCCTCGCCTCTAGCTCTAGCTTGTTTCAATGATACCTATGGCGACCCCGAAAAACTCAGACAACAAGACTCTGCAAGCTTAAGTATGGGGTTTCAGACCGTATTCCAGTCTTTGTATTGTAAACAAGCCGATGTAACGAACAATGGGGGTGAGAAGATAGCTGATCCCATTGAGGAATCGAAAGAACTCGCGTTCGATGATAAAATATCACCCGAAGATCTACCTGACAGACAATGTAGTAACTCTGCTCATGCTTTAGATGAAGAGATGAAGATTACTGCAAAAGAAGCATGTCCGGATACGAGTGATGTTCCTGCTAAAGGCAATCCTCGTACCAGTTTGTGGATTACTCGTTTTTCTACCAATACGCCTAGGCCGGAGAAAGGCAAAGAGATTGCTGATCTTGATGGTACGATGAATGTTGTGTTCCCTATTGAGCCGAACAGCTCTGAGACGAGAGGAGAATCTGCTGACTCCAAGTTCAATGGTTGCGTACTGCCTTCGCAGAGATTCAGTACAGAGGCAATGGCATCTGTATTTGCGCGACGTTTGGACGCCCTGAGGCAACACGTGACAACCTCAAGGTCAGGGAAATCCTTAGATATTTGCTTCTTCTGTGGTGGTTGCCATGATGTGCGCGAGTGTCCGAACGTTACAAAAACCGAGCTAGAGGATCTCCTGCTAAAACCAAGCAGCACATTCAGCTGTGATGAAGAATCATTGAGTTTGTGCATGAGATGCTCTCAATCAGATCACTGGGCTGTTTCGTGTCCTTATGCATCTAGCAGGCAACAGATATTTGATGCAATAAGGAGGTTGAGGCTGAGTCGTGCAGAAATTCTCAGGTGGATGAACTCCGATGCTCCTTTGAGTGGTCTCAACGGTCTTTTCCTGCGTTTACGGCTCGGAAAGCTTGAAGCAGGAGGTCCGGGGGGTAGCAGTTACTATCTTGCTTGCATAGCAGCAGCAGCAGGTACATTTTCTTTTTCTTTTTTTTTATCTTGGTTTGGTTTGTGTGGCAGTGGCTCCTCCCATTTTTGTGGTAGTTTATTTGTTGTTGTGTTGGTAGCAGGGGAGAGTGATTATAGCAAGTCGAATAAGTCCATCTTGGTCGATGTGGGAGGTGTGAAATCCTATGTTGCCACTCAACATGTCTCCAACCATGAGTTTCTGGAGGTTAGTCTGTCTCGTACTAGCTTCAACTTCTGCATTCGCAACTGTATACGAACATGGAGTTTTTTAATGGTGGTCGCTTTCGGCAGGATGAAATCGAGGCGTGGTGGTGCAGAAGTGTGGACAGCGGATGCAGCCTTCCCTCCTTAGCCGATCTCAACTCTAGGTTCAACCACAGAAAAACTTTAGGTATGAACAAATTTTAGCAAATAAAATCAAGTAATGAGAAAATTTGTGAAGCTATGATTATATGAAATTTCAAATTTTGAATGTACCATTATTTTCAGGTATGATGTAACGATGTGGTTGATATGTATTGGACAGGTTGATGATGATATTATAGTAGCTAGAAGTTGCTTTTGAGTGAATGTAAGAGTGAAATTTCATATATATTGTGGAAAAGATATACGAACAATGAAAAATGATTTTACGTTGTTGCTTGATTGTAAATAAAATAATCTATCCTTTTCGATTTAATCAAGAATATTTGTTTGATTGCAAGTTTCTTTTTTCAGTTTTCTCTATGCATCTTCTTAATTGATGTAACCGTTTTCTTACTTAACAAACTAACTTCTCTTTGATTCAATTTAGCTCCTTAATGACTATATATTATTTAGTCACGTCTCTTGTCTCTTCACTACTACGACAATATTTATTTTATTTATTTGTTGCGAGAATTTGAAATGCTATTTTACGAGTGATTGAGAAAAATTATCAACATATATTTGAAAGAAGTGACTACTTGTCCAAGTTTATGATAGATTTTATCCTATTGATTTATAAAGAACATACAATTTTTGTATTGTGTTATATCGAGTCGTATTATTTAATCATATCTCATGTCCGTATAATCCATCATAATATAAATGAATTTTGAGTTCGTGTCAATATCATATCAATGAACATGGCCGGCCCTGAGGGTGGGCTGAGAGGGCTTGAGCCTAAGACCTTCATTTTTTATGGGCCACAAAATTTGTGTATACTCTATATTTATCTATATATATTTTGATATTTGAGGCCCTAGAATTTGTAATTATATGTATGTATTAATTGATATTTGGGCCCTAAAATTTATTGTTTATCATATATATATATATATATATATATATATATATATATATATATAAATTGATATTGGGGGCCCTTTAAAATATGTAATTCATTATATATGTATAGATTTCTATTACGGGCCCTAAGATTTATATAATAAAACTTAAATAAAAATAACTCATTGAGAATTGCTAGAAAATAAAAAGATAAATAGTGGATTGTTCATTGGAATCAAGTAGGAATTCTATTATGAATGAAGTTGTTTAATTTCAAAAGTAAAAATATATTATTTATATATTGTAATGAAATACTCAAAATCATAATAGGAATGTGCTAATTATTGATTATAATAAAACTTGTATTTTATAATTAAAATATAAAATCATAAGACCCCGATTTATTTTTGCCCACGGGCCTCCATATTGTCAGGGCCGACCTTGTTAATGAATCGAGTTTTCGGGTTTTTAACATATAAATATTATGTTTGTATTGTATTTGTGTTTAGAGTTTAACAAATCGTATTCTGAATCATATTATATTTTAATATATTATTTATTAGCAATATAAATGAAAGATTAAGTTTGAGCAATTAAGAAAAAGGGCTGACACGATGCATTTAATAATATTACAATAGAATTGTTAAATGAATAGTAATTAACATTGTTTGAATCGCCCATTAATTTATCATCATTAAATGAAAATCCAATACAATTGTCGAGAGAAAAACACAAGATACGACACGTTTTCACAGCTCTCAAAATTATAGAACCATCAAATCTCAATTAAGTCCAATTATTTCAGCATATTAGCAGATTCCCCCCGCAATTTATTAAATTTATCCGCACATCCAGTTTAGCTTACATGCCTACGCACTTCTTCCGTTATAACCTCCCACACAAGAACACATACACGCACCCACAGATTAGATCCCACTCGCCTTCCTAATCATACGTTTTTCCCGATTTTCTTCTCCTTTTAAATTCGTCCCACTCGCATGAATGATTTCTGGTTAATAAAGCGGCACGTAATTGTGAGGGGGAGATTTTTCAGCTCACAACGCAACCGCATGTACGTAAAAAAACAAACACGTTTGAATGTATTTGAGCTGGGTTTTTCGAATTATGTTCTGTTTGCTAGGGTTTCTATTTTTTCTGATAAAGTTGCATTCTTTGAAGGTTGGATTCTCTAACTGCTGCCAGACTTGTTAGTATTGATTCGCACACTTTTTTATGCACCCCGAATTTGTTTTCGATGATTAGAATTGCCTAAGCCCACACGTGAGTTTTGATTTTTTTTTTTTTTTCTGCTTTGCTGTTGACGTTCAAATTGCAATGTAATGTTGTTGCGTACAAGTATACTAGATTTGGTAGTTTGTTGTCTTCCTTGTTCCATCTTATCAACCATGGATAATGAGTAGAGGAAATAGGGCTGAGTCTGAGATTTTATTTTTGTTAGCAGAGGTCGGATGGAAAAAGAGCGGATTGAAGTATACGTATGCATTTGTTTGGGACATATCTCCAAGCATTTTTTACTCTCTTTCAGGTCTCTTTCTTTGAGAAGCTTTTTTAAGTGATTTGTTTCGGAGTAGTGTTTTTAGAGGACAGATAAAATTAGTTAAAATCAGGAGCAATGTTCTATGAAATAATAGCTGAGGGAAGTCTATTTGCTTTTATGATTTTAGTTACTCAAAGATTCAATTGTCGATAAAGCGCCTGACCTTGATTTTGCTGTTCTGCAGTTTAGTGTTCGCTTAAAATTTCTGGTGGGGTTGTACGGCTTGGAGAAATATGCAAAAGGATCCTGGTTATGGTGGCCCATCAACACCTACTGGGGCAACTGGTCGAGTACGTCGACGCAAAGGATCCAGTGAGGTTAGCTATCCTTTATGGATTTGTGCATAATACTTTGAACTTATCTTTCTTCAATCAAATTAAATGGAATGGAATTGATTGCAATGCAAAGCTTGTTTAGGGTTTCAGAAAAAATTAGAAGTCTACCATCTTAATCTAGATTTCCAGTTGACTATTTTGGCGGATCTTCACTAATTACAGAGTGCTTTCATTATGACAATTTTTATAGTACAAAATAGCAGAGCTGCCTCAGAAAAACTGATTGGAGACGTTCATTCTTGATTTAAGTTAACCAAATGTCTTCAACTGTAAATATTATTTATGCTTCTAAAAAAATTAAATACCTTTTTTCCACTATAATTCTAGGCTGCTCCAGAAGTTGATAAATCTAATGGTGGCAATCTGCTTGTTAATGATCGTAACAAGTACAAGTCATTTTTGATCCGTGCATATTCAACTATTTGGATGATTGGAGGATTTATCTTCGTAATATACATGGGACACTTGTATATCTGGGGAATGGTAGTGATTATCCAGATTTTCATGGCCAAGGAGTTGTTCAATTTACTTAGGAGAGCTTCTGAAGACAGGCGTCTCCCAGGATTCAGACTCTTAAATTGGTGTGAGACTTTGCTTCTTGACAGATTTTCATGTTTGTGTTCCTTTCTCTCAATTGACTTCCTTTAGTAGTTGATGGATTGCTTATGAGATGTAGTTTTGCTTTTAACTCAAAGACTGTTGTGATATTTCCCTGTTATTTTAAATTTTTGTTATTTACTTTAATGTTTCAGGCACTTTTTCTTCACAGCAATGTTATTTGTGTATGGTCGCATTCTCAGCCAGAGGCTTGTGAATACTGTGGCATCAGACAAAGTTTTGTATAAACTTGTGAGCAAATTTATCAAGTATCACATGGTTACCTGTTATTTCTTGTACATCGCAGGTATGTTCAGAGGCTTGGCGCTACTTTTTATTTTGTTTTTCACACATCTTCTGAAGAATCTCACTTTTAGGCTGCTCCTACTATCATTTGATTGTGGATTTATAAACTTGGTCCTTTTAAATACTACATTTTGAACTTGTTTTGCTGTTCCACTTGTGCTAATGCTTCATCTTCGTGTCCAGAAATATGCTTTCTCCATATTTTCGTTCACATATGCCATTTGAATTTATTATTTTCTTCTGTTGCTGAGTTCAGGTTTCATGTGGTTCATTCTAACACTGAAGAAGAAGATGTATAAGTATCAATTTGGCCAATTTGCATGGACACATATGATTCTGATTGTGGTTTTCACTCAGTCATCATTTACTGTGGCAAATATCTTTGAAGGAATATTCTGGTAAAAGAACTTCATCTTTCCTATTTAGAATCTAGGCACATCTTATGCCTTGATAAATTCTCTTCACTTCATTTAGGGTCTGTCCTGTTTGGTGACTTCTGGAAACTTATAGTGATTTGGTTCAATCTAATACTTAAATACCCTATCTTATATTTATCCTCTTTGATTGCTACTTATATTTTTGGGTTTTTCATGGGATAACTCCTTTGATACTTGATTTTTTTCTTCTTTGCAACTTTAGCTTTATTGTTCTTATATTTGGTCCCAACCAGAAGATTAGATACATTATTCTAGGCCTGCTAGAAATCCTTGTTGCACATCATCTGAAATTGAACTTGAAGAACTTCAAATGCAGATTGACAATTGTGCAGGTTCCTTCTTCCAGCATCACTCATCATTGTCAATGACATTGCTGCCTATATTTTTGGGTTTTTCTTCGGGAAAACTCCTTTGATCAAGCTATCACCAAAGAAAACATGGGAGGGCTTCATTGGAGCATCTTTTGCTACCATCATCTCGGCCTTTCTTGTAAGAATTTATCCATCTATTCAGAAATAGACTGAACAATCATATAGTTTAATTATATTTGGGCTCAATCTCCATTGTCATTCTTATAATTCACCAGAATATATTATAAAAGTTGAATTGATGGTAAAGGTATTGATGACAAACTTGTTTCACTTTTTCCCAGCTTGCTAATGTATTGGGTCGCTTTCAATGGTTGACATGCCCAAGAAAGGTAATCACTAGCTTATATTCAGTCTTATCTTTTCCGATTCATTTTGTGTTTATGATTACAATTCCGCATTGTATTTTTCTTCTCGTGAAAATAAGTGTTGTATCATGCAATTCTTGATATTGGTATTTCCATTAACATACAAGATATAGTATACTCCAATTGACTTCTAAGCTACATTCCAAATGGTCTCTTAAAAAAATTAGGTATCAGCATGTTTTTCCCGACGAAACTTCTGAATGCATTCTTTAATGCGGTTATTCTCATCCACCTAATAGTTGAGATGAAGCCTGACATGTTTTGCTAGTTCTTATGCCGTTTTTTTGTGTGTGTGAGTAGGATTTGTCAGCCGGCTGGCTTCAGTGTGATCCTGGTCCACTGTTTAAACATGAAAGTTTTGCTCTTCCAGATTGGTTTCCTGAATGGGTAAGTATGTTCTTATGTGCATCTTTTCCTTTTCTTTTCGTTTAATAATAATCTTTACCTATTATAAAAGTGCCTAATTTTTTCCCAGAAGTATGTTCTCTAATTTATCCCTCTCAAATACTTTAAGGTCAATAATGTAATTTTCTATACAAATCATATATTTATTTCCATTTGTTTTAATTTTTCCATGTTGTGTACTATTTTTGTAAAATTTTGCTACTATATTTATTATGAAGTTATTATCTGTGCAACTTACTTATTTAATTGATATGTAGTCATCAACTGAAGAAGCTACACATGTTTCTTAGAATCACATTTTATACATAAGAAGACGTGTAACCTTCATTAGTTTTTGTAAAAATACACTATCTTATTCTTTAGTTGTATGTGTGATGATAAAAAGACAAGATTTTTATATGCTTGAAAACGTCTGCTGAGTTTGTGATTATCTATTCTCATTTTTGTTAACTGTATAATGTACATATCTAAGTGAGTATTCAGTTTGATCGTCAACTTTTCCTCATCATAACTTCCAGCAAATGTTATTTCTGATTTGTAGATGTTAACATCCTTTAACTAATTACCTTCGTAAATTGTTTTAGATGATAATTATTCTCACCAGTTTTGGCCGAATGCGTAACTTTGAAAAACTTTAATAAAGAAAAGGAGACCTCTGGGAATTCTTCCCCAGCAATATGGATTAGAATATTGGATTAGCCTTTCTGCAGTCAAATGGTCAAAATGTGTAATGATGTTGAAGTCACTACTATCTTCTGTAAATAAAAAAATCGAAATAGTAATTGCATTGTAATATATTGATTTTCTGACTGTGGCTTCTTATGAGCTGACATACACTTAACAATTTTCAGTTCCCTTGGAGAGAGATTTCCATTTTACCTGTGCAGTGGCATGCTCTGTGTCTTGGCCTCTTTTCATCGATTATAGCACCTTTTGGAGGCTTTTTTGCCAGTGGCTTTAAAAGAGCTTTCAGAATAAAGGTTCGGTTCCATTATGTTCTCTAGCCTGGAACTAACTATACAGAGTGATTCAATTTTACAATATATGAATCAAGTTAAATAGCAAACTCCACAGTTCTTTGATATATTATGGCTTCTGTTTTCCTTTTTCAGGATTTCGGTGATAGCATTCCTGGTCATGGTGGGATAACTGATAGGATGGACTGCCAGGTAAATTTATCAGAAAATACATGTCACGTTTGGATCCAATGATTCTTCGGCACTCTTCTAGCATGCATTTTAGACATCCTGTTATTGTCTGTTATCTTTGGTCTTCTAGGAATTCACTAAAGGAACTAACTTTTGACTATAAAGTCCACAACAATTATTATATAGAGTCAAGGATATATTGAAGTCCGAGCTGTTCATGTGTATAAACTGTCTTATAAATAGCTCAGTTAAGCGGAGGAACAAAAAATTAGATTATGTATGTTGGCCTACTTAATTGACACCTGAAAATGAATTGCCTCAAAAATCTCTAGTTTGGAGGTACGATGACATAAGCCGGAATTACTGGAATGTACTAGATATCTAAGATCTTCAATTGGTAAATAATCTGTGTTCTAGCGGAAGATGGTGATTGGCTTAATTTCAGTACTTTTGCCTTTTTCATACATGTAGTTGATCATAAACATATTTAAGGATGCTCGAGGAAACTTTGGGGTTCTGGAATTATGTATTTAGCCAATGTTTGAATTGTGGAGCTGACTTGGCCCGAATATGCAGATGGTGATGGCTGTTTTTGCGTACATTTATCACCAGTCATTTGTCATACCGCAGAACTTATCCCTGGAGATGATTATTGATCAGGTAAACCGGTGCTCATAATGTGGTTTGCAAATCATATATGAATTATCTTTTTTTTTTTTTATTTATGGTGGTGTAGATATTGATGAACCTTACATTTGAGGAGCAACGAGCTTTGTACATGAAACTTGGGCAAATCATAGTGGGGAGACAGCAGGGTGAATCCTAAATATGGTATGGAGAGAATTCTGAATAAAACTGACCCAGTTTTCTGTTTACCTGTACATGCTTCGGCATTACCCTTTTTGCATTTGTATAGAAGCTATACCTCAGATGATCGAAAAATATATTGTCAATATCTTTTTGCTTTCATCCAGGCGATGATAAATCGATTGATAATACATGTTTAGAGTTTTGGTGAAAATTCAGTCAAGTTCATGTAGTGATTGATATATATATCTTCGCTTTGAGTTAATAATACAGGTAGGTGTATTGATGCATCATTGTACGACATTGTTAGAGTTGTAATTCTAGACGAATGGCCTGTTATGTCCAATTTCATGATGATTATTGTCGATGTTTCTTACATGAACAGAAAATGAAAAAAGACGAACTAAACAAGTGGGGTTTGTTATTGCTGTGTATGAGTGAGTATACACTCACAATTCAGTTTCCCACTTAAAACAAGATGTTAACCATGAACTTGGGCTCAATATGAGATCAGTCTCTCTCTCTCATCAAGGTCAGCATTGGAGGGGGGGATGAATTATATACTCAAAGCTAGTATTAGCATCCAAAAAAAGGGAGCAAATATAGGGAAAATGGGTGTCTGGATGCTGAAGAATTAAGATCCGACGAGGCCTTTGTAGCGCGCATAAGACATGATGAGTATAAACATTACCCCACAAAAAATCCCTGTGCAGATAACAACCTGGAGTCATCAAGCAGATCCAGGTCACATACTAAATAAAGAAGAAGAAGAATAGTAAGTAATTCCATCCTTTTGTACTGACCCATTTGAACATGTATCCGTGATCGTCGTTCCATGTGTATGGAATGTTCATACCGAATATTCCAGCTACCAAAGAATATATAGACAGACATACTGTTCCAGCGCTGAGAAATAGCTCCAACTGCATGCCAACATAGATATATAGATAGACAAATAAGCAGTTTTTGTAAAGGAAGAATGATGGTTGGATTGCATTAAGACGGACCTGAATGAGCTGGTTTCGGTGATTGTCAAGCTGAAGAGCCATAAAACTTTTGTTACATTCGTAGAAAAATAGCATATTAAACTTTTAAAATTACTAGTAAATTTTACCTGGATGTTGATATAATCTTCAGTGTTATCAATGTATTCACGCAGCTGAAACAGATATTGTAAATAACTAATTGAAACAAGATTTGAAACACATGAAACTTGACAGTGATAACCATTATAAATTCATGCACCAATCTGAATAATCTCCTAGATTGGACAACCCACTCATACACTTCATATATAAAAAAATTATCTTCATGTAGATGATATATAAGCAGCACATTTTAATAGATGATGCTTAGAAAACAAAAATAATGTTGGTTTTACCTACCGTGGTCAATTTGTTCAATGTTCCATCGATTTGCATGAAATAGGCCTGCAGTCCAAATAACAGATCTTTCATCATTTTTCTTCTTTAGACACAAATGCAATATTTAACCCTCCTTACCTCGAGTAGCATTTCAAGTTCCTCGACATCATTCTCATCCCCACGAATTGTCGCCATACTTGCCCTACTGACCCTAGATATCTTGGAGCCTATGGTAGGGGATGCAAGGAACCAACCAGCAGCACCCGAGCCACTCACAGGTGATGCACCTGCTAACTTCCTGGACAAGTAAAGGTCAGCCATATCATCATCATCATCCAAAAGCTGTTCCAATTCATCTCGCACCTACAGGATGGCAAATGATATGTATTAGTAAATGAAATAAACTCTCTCTAACAACGTGCAGCGAGCACAGAAGAGTTCAGAACAAAATTGGAAGACCAAAATTCAAATTACAACATATTAGAGGTCCAATCGGATCAGAATTCTGGAAATGCATCTACGCTTTTGATCCACAAATATTGATAGTGAGGCAGGAAATCAAACATTCTTGTAGGTAATTAGCATACTCTATCCAGTCAACACCATGAACAGCCACAATCAAAAAATAAGACGGAAGAATGTTAGTACACTAAAAATTTACTTAAATGGACTTTCAGAAGTGAAGTGTTTTTTATAAGACGGAGGAATGCATGCCAGATATATATATATTTACTGTATCTGATGGAGTGAAGATGAAAGAAACTGAAACTCTGATAAAAACAAGAATACATCAAGACAACTGTGTCGCCCAAATCAAGTAAATCCTCTTATGAGGCCAAAATCAGCTGCAGCTGCCTTTCTAATTTTCTTCTTCGATGCCTCTCTATTCTCTACTCATTATCTTAAATAAGAGACCCTAAGCAACAAAGCCCAACAAACTTAACCCTGATTAAATTACTAAATAGATAAGGAAAATGACTAATAAAAAGACCAAATTAATTAAAATAACACATTCGTAACAAAATCAGAGAAGGATTCCATGCGAAGTTAATAACAAAAAATGGTGTAAATGCCGAACCAGGCATGTAGCCTTAGTGTTTAGCAAGATCCAAAAAGTTGTAAAAGAGACTTAAGAATTTAGAGAAGGAGTTAAAGCAAGAAGAAGGTAGTTGTGCACCACTATGGTGCTGTTCTCAGCATACTAGGCGAAAAGAAAGAGGCATTTCAGAAAATATTTTCCAATTGCAGCATTCAACAAGACATCCATTAGGCTGGTACTCTGTAGGGAATTGCGTGCTGAAGCTTCATTATGATTAATGTATAACTTACATAGAACACACCAGCTGACTAAATGCCTGTTAACAAAACAAGTGAACTGTAGATGGTAACTTCAACTAAAACAACGCCGCCAAAGCAAGAAAATATAGTTGCAAATATCAACATTTTCTAAGAACTGTAGGTGGTAACTTTAACTAAAACAACAAAGCTAAAGCAAGAAAACCTAGTTGCAAATATCAATATTTTCTGAGACAATACGGGCGCGAAAGCCGCAAGGAGAATATGTCATGGTTAAAAAAAGTGCAAACAAGAGAAGAAATGGCACCGGAGATTAGATTGAATAAATGAAATTCCTTCATGCTAAAAAAGTAAATGAGGTTCAACCTTTTGTACACGAGCGGTCAACCTCGTCATTTGACTCTTTAATTTCCGTACACGGTCTAAATTACGGCTACTAATCTGTAAACAAGTTGGGTAAATATAACTCAGAAAAAAACTAGTTCATCAAAATAGATCGCCAACAGAAAGAAAGGGAAAAATCATTATAATTTCCTATTTAACGGATATGTGTAAGATCTAGAGTTTAAAGTTTAAGCAAATTCTGGTTCCAATGATGTCAATAAGCTAAAATGGAGAGAGATAAAGTGGACGAATGTGGAGGAAGATCAGGTCAATTACAATCCATATATAAAGAGCACATATACAAGTTTCTTTCTTGAGGTGATTTTCTACAAGTTCTCATCTACCACTACATAAGAACACAGCAGAAAATGGTGCACCAAAGAGGGTTTGGACGGGGGCTGGGAATTGGTTGTGCCAGATATTAAGCCCAATCCTAATGTCCTCCAGTTATATTTGTCCAATTTTCCAATTCTGAGGCACTAAAATAAATTACCTTTGACGTAAGCATATCCAAAGCTGGGTAAACAGCACTCTCCAATTCAATTGTGCGGGCGGAAAGGAAACTACAAATAGCTTCTAGTGCCACCTCAAGGGCCCGGAACTCAAATGGAGAATCTGTAGTTTTTAATTTATTTATCAGGGTATAAACAGCATGTAATTGCATGGTAGAGAATAAGGCAAATATCCAATGAGATTGAAAGGACTACAAGAAGGATCCTCTGCTCATCAAGCAAAGAAAATAACACTTTCCAGTTCAGCAGACAAATAATTTAGTATATACCGTCTTCTTCACCAGTCTCAACATCATGCTGCGCAAGCAACTCCTTGTTATCTCCATTAACTTCCCGGTTACCAATTAGTGGTTTCAGCCGCCTTCGAAGGTCCTCGACTATAGGAATGACATTATCGTCCAATGGATCACGAAGCAAAACCTATAGATAATTATTTTGAAATTATAACAGAAAATATCATAGTTTCCAAAGACAGCTCCTTTCAGTTGATTATTTCAACATACTTAAGGCAAAAGCGCCTAATTCTGATGAATGTTTCCAGAAAGCACTAACAAAGGTCAACAGAATTTAAATTTTGAAAGTGCACAAAAATCCTTCAATCATGTTTCAGCCAGGTCATAGCTAAACATAATCAAAAATTTGTTTTGACCAACCTAAGTGCACAACCCCAGATTAATCTTGTAGCATGATATTCTATTATAAAGTAAGTAAACTGTTTGAACCTACGATATACATTAAACTCAAAATAATTCATCTGTATCTTACACTTCCAACAGTATGTCAATTACAGGTTGATTGTAACTTATATATCAAACTCAAACACATAATTAAAGAAGAAGCATCACATAAAACACTTATAGAATCTTTAAACTCAAGACTATTTCTCATCCACTAAACAAATTTATGTTTAGACTATTAAGCAATAATTTCATATTTAGGCAGCTCAGTCACCGATAGATTATCAATCGCTGATATACTAATATACTGAAAAGGAGTTATACTAAAGAAGACATAAAACTCACCTCTTCAGATGTGATAATAGCCTTGATATGCTGTATCCACCAATAGAAACAAAATATATAAGTTCAATCAGTAAACACATCCAATAGAAAAATACTGAAATTCAACAACATTTCATATAACTAAGGGAAATATGATGAACTATAAGAATGATTGAAATCATGTTCTGATAAAGATTTTCGGAGGCCAAGCGTAGGTAATAGTACCGCCAAAAAAAGTAGAACCTTTGACCTAAAATCCAGAAAATTCAACGGCTCAGAGCACAAATATGATAACAAAGTGCATTGAATTCATCATCCCAGGACCCCTAATTTAATATTTCGACTTCGGTATCAGAATAACACATACGCACATACAAACTTAAAAACAGAAAACTCGAGTGCGGAAATGATATATGGTCAGAGTTAAGAAAGAAAAACTAGTGAGACCGAATTCAATTGATCACCAATTCCTGCACCCAGAAACGAAGACTCCAAGCAATAATTTACAGAACAATTAAAAATAACATAAACCCAACGAAGCCCAAGAGCTCACCTCCAAATTGAGAACGATGGCTCTCTCACGGCCGAGGATGGTGGAGGGGTAAGACAAGAGGGGGTCGAGAATGCGAAGATCACGAGCGTGTATCTGCACGCGATGCATGATCGCGTATTTATCCACATCCAGAACAATTTCCTGACCCGACGAATCCAATAGTATCCAGCTCCGCGACCCGCCGCCCTTCTTCACAAACCCGCCGATGGGATTCGGAGGATCCGACGGCACCACGGACCCACCACCCGCCATCGCAAATCACATCAAAAACCAAAAATAAAAAATAAAACGAAGCGGGACTTACCGGTTCATACGCAATTCCTCAGTCAATCGTGTGCATGAACTCGAGAAATTGGAGCTTGTGTGTGTGCGTGCTTCAGGGAAGAAGAAGAAAGGGGGCGGATTTATATGCCTTTTAGTAGTGGCTACAACGATTCTTTCGAGTAGTTACTCGAGTGATTCTCAATAATTCAGTAATTTAGTCAGACTCTTTGCATCATCATCATCATTCAATCGAATCCAATCCAATCCAAGAAAACTGTGGATTTCACGGTCTACTACTCTATAAAGGGAGAGAGATTAGCATTCAGGTGCAGCTTACACTCATATTCTCTCCTCGAATAAACATACATCTTAGGTTTATGCCCGATTAAAATTATTTAATTTACAAATTAAAAGAATATAATATTTTTAATAAAATTACATTCCGAAAACTCTAAATTCATAATTTCATGATAAATACTACGCTCGGAATAATGGACAAAAGAAAACACAGTTAGAATTTGGAGTTGTTGCAACTGAACCGCTAGTTCCCATCCAAATTAGAATAAGTAAGTTTATGAAAAAGGGTTGTCACGTTTATCATGATTTTCAATGTTCTTGAACTATTTAAAAATAAAATATACTTCCTCTGTCCTAAAAACAATTGTCTTGTTTTCATTTTTCGTCTGTCTCAAACAATTGTCCTCTTTCCAAAAATGGAAAATTAATACACACTTACTAATAAAATATTAATTTTCTCTATTTTTACTTGCATTAGTATATGTGTCATTCCCAAACCACACATTCAAATAACTTTTACTATATGATGAAATACTCCATATTTTTCACTAGAAAATTACTACTTCTGATTGTCAACGTTTTCATTTTCTTCGGGTAATGTAGCCCAATGAATTAGTAGCCCATTCAATCTCATGAGATTTTGTGGGCTTGTCTGAATTTTAAAGTGGGACGGGATCTTTCATAAAAGCCTTGTTTAAGTGAAAAATTAGTAATCTTTCCTGCCGCTTAAATTGTTAAAGCTTATAAATCGAGCATCTCAACCAATTATTATATTTCTAAAAATAATAATTATTTTCATACTTAATGTTAGGAAATTTGGTTGTTAGAAATTTCTTTATCCTTATTTTGTTTATGTTTTGGGGGTCAAAACTAGTCTAGAAAACCTCTAGATCAGCCTTAGTTTTTGTTCACAAATATAAAGTCCTGTAAAGTCTTTTTATCGAGTTGTAATTGGAGCTAATCGAAGAACAAAACTGAAGAATCAGTTTGTGGATGCAATAAGGACTCAAACAAACTAAAAATCAATATGAAACTGATCAGTCTCGGTCTCATCAATTTGGAACTAACAAGTTTGTGAATTCATCAGTCTAGAACTGACCAGTTTGGAATCCACCAGTTTCAATTATCAAACTTGTCAGTTTGGGGATCAACGTTCAAACTAGTGATGTCAGCCAACATGGACTTGTTAGACTGATGACATCAGCATGAAATCTCTAGTTCCAATCCCCGCACATAAAGATAAGAAAAATCATCAAAGGAATGATACTTACAAGTTCAGACTTAAGGATTGGAGATTCATTAAAGTCTGAAAACTCAAGACTTCACTCTAGATTCCTCAGACTAATCAAAGTGTCGTTCTGACACAAAGGTAAACTGTCAACACTCAAAGTTAGAAAAAACGGGAGCAAGTATGGGATTTCCCAAAAAAGTACCTACCCGCCGCACAAGACAGAAACATCGGATTGGACAACATCCGATGTGTCTCTAAATGGCTCCAAAATTCAAATCTTAGAATCCTGACCTATAAATAGCCGAGGACTTCAAGATATTAAGTTTACCTTCACCAATCGAACACCGAACTTTTAAGAGAGCCAAAAGTCTGCCATTTTTCCAACTCAACGTTCAAGGCTTTTCACAAGCTTACCGTGTGTCACTTCGTGAACACGAGACTCAGAATATTTTGTTCTTAAGTTCATCTTGGTGTTCTTTCTCTCTAAGAAAGAACACAAAAGTCAAGTACGCTCTGTACCTTGATTCTCACGGGCGTTTAGCCGCAGACAGTCAGTTCCGGGGAAAATTGTAAAACCTCAATTCCGGCTAGGAGGCTGCGTGATGTGCCCACACTCCAGAAAGCTGAGAAGTGAAGGACAGACAGAGGATCGGGCGAGTGAACTAGTGAATTGATCTGGACGAGGCATTCATCAGCTAGAGATAGATCGTGGGAGCATCCTGTAATCCGACACACAGTGGATTTCCAAAACTTGACTGAATAGTGGACGTAGGAATTTTGTGTCTGAACCACTATAAACCCTTTGTCGTTTATAGTTTTCTTATCAATTTTCATATCTTCTTTAAAACTCAACACTCAAGTGTTGAAGTATGCTTCGAAATTGATTAACGACTACAGTGACCTTAAAAGCTAAGTTTTGACAAACTAAACTAGTGCAGAACTACCAGTTCAGATAAGTGCAACATTATTAATATTTCTGTTGTGCATTTACAAATTCTGATTTCGGGAATAATAAAATATTAACCCCACTTACACTCACAGTCCTTAATTCCCTAGCCGAAAAGAAGTGTTACAATTCGCACAGATAAAGGGAATAACATTTTATGTTGAACACAGTCATAAATTTAGTGAGGGTTTTTTAAATGTAATTATATTTTTGTTAAATATAATAATTTAAAAAAATAAAAACTTAAATTATAATGTACCATTACAATATTATCCATTTACTTCTTAATTTTAAATTTTAACTAAGATAACAAAAATTAAACTTAAACATGTAAACTCATCTCCATCTACGAGTAAAAAAAATTAACCCCCAAAATAGATATTGATAGATAGATTTAGGACTATCATATGCAAAAATCAAAACTTCAATCTATGAAAATTAATTAGGTGCTTGAAATGAATGCAAGCTTCAAGATCTTTGACTCAATATATGATGCAAACCAAACAGTGCCATAAAAATTACTTAAAATCTTTTGTTCTACATTTTATGTTTCACTATCTATTTTACTATTAAGATTATTAATTTTTATTTCATATTTTTTATAATTTTAATTTATTATAGTTTGGATTAATTTTATAAGTCTAACCGTAAAAAAATTATTAAAATTGGTAATCGAAACAATAGAACACCAAGTAAAAGGATATTACCTATGAACGACAGATCATGAGTTCAAACTTAATTTATCGAGAACATATATATGTGTGAGTTTTAAATTAATACATTATTATTTATTAAAAAAAAGGCTAAATATACAAAGTTTTTTTAAGACTTGATTGTCTTCGGGATGGGTTTAATTAGCACTGTTTTAGACTTTTTAACATTTTCTGCCATTGAGAGTTCACAATATGAACACCCATTAATAATCAATAAAAAAGCTCTTGTTAAAATTGATTTTTGCAGGTTGGGGTTTTAACTTTTGCAGAAAATAATTTTAAATCTACCCATTCATATATATATTTTTTAGCTTTAACTTTTATTTTATAACACGTTATCAGCATGATTGTTCTACAAATTCAAAAAACTTCAATTGGTTTGCCCTAGGAAAGAATCGTGTCTTTCCTGCAAGGTAATTATTTTGAAACACTAAATATGATTGATAACTTAACTTTCGAATTTATTACTTTTCGCAAAGTCATTACTTTCGTTATGTTTAGATTCTATGATTTATCAATAATTTAAGTATTTCAATTCTGATTCTTTGAATCTAGGAGATTTAATATGTCATTTGCGGAGTTAATTTGTGGGTTTTTCTTTTCTTTGTATGATAGATTATATCCTCTCAATAATTTTTAAATCTCATTCGATTATTTTTTTCTCTGGAAATATCTCAATTTATTTATCATGATTGATGGTGCAGTTCTTGATTATGGTTTTCAAATTATAATTGCAAGGTTGGTGTTTGATTATATCATGAAGTTATATATTTTAATGTGTGTTTTTTATTATAATTTGTATATCATTATGCGGCCATATGTGGGTTTTTTTTCATACGTGTTTTTCTGCGTTCGAATCTTCTATGATATACTAGTATTGCACCCACGCGATGCGTGGGGATTTTAATTATTTATATTATAATAATTAATTTAACATATAATTTGATTAATTTATAAATTTTATTTTATAAATCTAAATAATTGTTTTTAATGAACAATACATTATTTTATCTTTTTAATTTGATATATTATTAAAATGGAGAACGGGTGTTTCGATGCAACTAAAAAATATGACTAATTAATCATAGACAAAGCAATTAACATCTTACTCTCCTAGATCGAGACTTATATATTCTTTTCTTGATTTGATAGGTTTCACTTCATAATTTATAATTTTTAATGTTAAAAAGTTTTTATTATTTTTTATTGAGTGAAAAACTGTCAATATGTTATTGTTGAAAAAACATAAATTTTCAACCAATTACTTCTCTTTTTATTCGTCTTCGTAATTGATGTATCATAAAAATTATTTGTTAAATCATTAGATTTAACTACATGCATTGTTGCATGCTTTATATATATTAAATTTGGACCTTAAACTATTTGATATACAAATTGATTTATTGTTCTCACAATATTAAAAATTTATACACTCGATCTCCCTTATGAGCTATTTAACAACTTCGATCATATCAGGATATCACACTACTAATAACTATTGTGCTCTATTAATAATAATGCTGACATCCAAACAATTCCCTCAACGATATTGGTCTTTTATGGTATTGTTTGGTCATCGATAGCATATATCTCATATTAATTTGTATCAACATCATATTGTTTTGTGTTTGTGAGTTCAAACCTTCTATACAAAATAACTTCATCATTTGTGTTTCATAGTACGAATCAATGTTTCATTTTCACTATTATAACATAAATATTTTGTTTCTTGCTCTTATACTTTCGACATAATTTATTTTTTTTATTATCTCCACTTTATTTTAAGTGACAGTAAATCTATTTCTTTGATCCACCTTATCATCCCTTTATTTATTGCATATTTTTTGAATAATATTTTTAATATTAAAATAAATATTCTTAAAGTCACACGTGTTTCAAGTTTCTTAAATTCTCAATACAATAAAAGGAAACATATCTATTTTTGTGAAAATAATAATTTTCAAATATATTTACTTTAAATGACTGTTTTAAAGCCGGAGTAGGGACCAACAACCTAACTTGAGAATCAACAACGAACCATTTTGCACTTATTTACTGTAAGTAAAGCGTGTTATGTTGTTTTAACACCTTTACCACACATCAAGTAAATCAAATTCACTTTACAACCTCTACAAATAAAATTTTCTTTAGTATATGGTGTTTGGACACTTGCTCTCCAAACATCTCTTTCCTTGAAAAATATATATTATAATATTATTTATACATTCTAATAGTTTTAAAATTTTATTTAATAGTCTCACACCCTTATATTTCACATTTTAATTTATTTTGACTATATTATTACTTACTTTTTTTTGTCATTTTTGTTTCATTTTAAAATATAACTCGACTTTCTAAAATAATTTACTATTTTATTTTATCTTAAAAATATTACAATATTTTTTTCTCATAGTTCATTTTGTTGTACAATATATATTCAATTACATTTTTAATTTTATTGTATTAAAAATAGATTTTATATATATATATATTTACCATATATTCATATTTGATTTTAAATACTATATGATTTCATGTAAGAATATAAAATAAAATAATACTCCCCTCCATCCCACTTCAAATGTCAATCATTCCTTTTTCGTTCGTCCCACTTATTAGTCACATTACTGAAAATATAAAGTTATTGCCTACTCATTAATAAAATATTAATTTTTCTTATCTCTACATACATTGGTTATTGTGTCAAAACAAAGTGGACAATTCATCTGGGACTGAGGGAATATAAGATTACTTCATAGATAAGTTAAGTAAAATAATTGTTCATTTTCATATCTTTATATAAATGTCATGAACAGTAAGATTTGAATTCTTTAAATATTATTTTTAGTGTGATTTTGTACTATATTTTATAGATAATTTTTCCTAAAATGATGATAATAAAATCATACATTTTGAATAAAAATGTTGAGAAGATCTTAATTTAAAAAATAATTTTGATATATATATATATATATATATATATATATAT